>JACXGI010001012.1:59912-78643 GCA_016801175.1 Esox masquinongy | reverse complement strand
GGCTTCTTGGCACGGTACTCTGGTATTCATTGTAGTACGCCGAGCTGCAAAGCAATGAACATCTCTTGTTTTGCTTACTTTTTACCTCATGACCTAGCTAAGACCTTGTTGGTTCAGTTCTCTTTTATTCTTCCTCTCGGCCGCCTTAACCCTTTTGTGAACGTATCCCAGTAACTGAACCACAACTGCTAATGACTGAAAAACACCCACGTTGTAAAACATGACTAGCAAAAAGTGTACTCTTTACCAGTGGGTAGGTGTTGCCTGAGGGTCAGGGTGTGAAAACTGGTTAAGTGCTGTGAATCCGTAGCACACATTTGTGATTTCTGTTTCCAGCGACACTCATGAAGTTGAGTCCCTGTGCCTTTTAGAAGGCCAGCACTATAATTGTTGAGCAATACTCCTGAATACTTTGCAATGCCTCTATCTGCTGTATTTTCCTCTGTGTTTGAAGAGGGTAAAAGACAGAGGTCCATAGCTCTCGGGTTCTCCCTATCCAATTAAAGCATTTGACTCCGTCTGCCTACACTAATTGCACGGAAGGCCCAGATTTAAAAGATGTGATTAACACACAAAGGGTAGGGTTGTGGGAGAAGTTTAACTCTATTTGTGGGGAGTGAAGGGGACTTGTAAACATCAACTGAAAGTAACATCAGTAGTCCTGATTCACAGACAGCGCTATTTCAATGAAAGATAACAGTATTTCACTAAGATGACTTAAGCCAATGTAAAGGCATGTATAGAGTTTATCATTGATGTGACAAAATCTAATTTCACTGATCTTTACTTACAGAAGTACTCTGATTCTAATTATAGTGCACATACTTTATGGGGAGCCTGACTGAAATGTAGACTTGAAGGTTCTCAAGAGTGACGATCAGAGAGAATAATAAAGTAGTCAACTAACAGAAGCACAATGAATGTGACAGCAGTGGTGCCATGTAACATGGATCTCCCGGGTTTTGTTGTCATTCTCTTGACCATGGGGCAGGAGACATTGTGGTGACAGGGATGAGCTAGCAGGGAGAGATGGAGCGTGTGGTGAACATTTCTCCCTCTCTCCCCGCCCCCTGACCCGCTTCAGATCATCAGCCATTAAATGAAACACTTTTTTCAAGACTCCAGTGCTGCGTTGGCTAAGTCAACCTGCACAAGTGGAGCCCCGGTGTTAAACGGTGAGTATTCAAGCCTACGGCAATGCTGTAAAAAAAAAAAAAAAAAAAAGGTGCAAAGGGGAGCCGTGATTTCGGACTCGTGGTTTTGCTGCTGACAAGGCTCTTCTCACAGTGTAAGTGAAGACAAGGTGTGGTGAAATACTTCCACAGGGTCTCCTGTAGCCTATCAAATCGGACTACCTGTAAAAACATGTCAGCTCTATAACTTAGTCTGACTCCCAGGTGAACGAATGCTGTCTGTCTGGGCTGAGGCTGTGCTCCTGTCTAAACACTCTTAGCCAGAATTCAACAGCACTGCTTTCTCAAACTGCAAGACTGGCATGGCTGTCGGCACTGCTGCACGCGCTTTGCATAGACTAGCTGTATGTGTGCGTGTTGGGTGTGTATGAGATCCATCAGTGCTGTTTCTTTGTCTTTCTGTTTGGAAACCCAAGAAGTGAAATAGTGTGTTTGGACATGACAGAACACTAATTCAGTGAGTTGACCCAAAACACAACATAAGAAAGAGACGCTCCAATTTCTCTCTGATTGGAGTGAAACGAATGCCTCTGGAACAAACAGTGTATGATTAGAAAGACCAGCTTTTCTTACGTGCTATGCATTATTACTGTTCCTCTCTTTGGCAGTGAGCTATAATACACACACCATATAATGCATGAACAATAACACACTGAGTGTGGAAGTATTAGTGGAAAACAACAGAAAAATGAGGAACCACCCAAAATAACACCATTGTTCAGCTAATCAGCCAAACTTCCCCTTAAGGCACTGGAGAAGCCATGGGAGTAGAAGTCATGGGAATGGGAGGCATGGCAACGGTCTGTCAAGTCCGATTCGAGTCGGCAGAAGATTGATGGGTCCTCCTTCAGCCGCTCAAAGAGAGGTTCAGGAATCTGGTCAATTAGCGGCCAACAGACGGCACTTTTCAGACTCCTGGTAAACCCTCCCAGGTAATCTAAGGCTGAGATGAGGGCTGTGGTTGTGTGTGTATAAACCTGTCCAGCATGCTCTCCCCTCTCCCAGTGCCTTAAGGGCCTGTAACCTGCTGAACCACACAGAGCAGAGCAGTGTTCAACCACAGACGGCTACACACAATGAGCCATTACACAGAATCCACAGCACACAGATGTTCTCGCATACCAGCACTGCGCAGGCCAGGAAGACACACATACATTCAGGCCTGGATGGGAACCCTGAAAGGCCCAGTCTGGGGTGAGTACAGTACGTCCTGTTACGCACCCTTGGTTGACAACAGGACAGGCTAGTGTCTTACGTTTGACAGTTTCACCTGTGACACTTCGAGATGATTCTGGTGTAATGAAAAGTGCTTTACCAATGTAATCTATGAAGATGATTATTATTACTTCTACATCCACATGACAATTCTTATTACAACTTCTAAAAGACAATGTCAGACCTGCCTGGCTGGCACTCTGACCAGTCCCCCGCTGAAAAGACTTTCAACTAGCTTCCCCTCTCCATTTCAGGAATTGAGCAGCATTACAATATAACTCTAACCAATCCTTCTCTCCGGTAGTGAATGGATCAGGGGTTAACACAATTTATTTTATTATACAGTATGTGGTATTTTAGGACATTCTAATTTTACAACAAATGTTACAGACGCTAAAACACAGACTTTCACAAACAGACCAACAGACGCACATACTGCAAGCAGACATTCGCGCGCACACACATACAAACACACGCTCACGCTCACACTTGCAACTCCCAGAGTCAAAGCAGCTTCAGCTGGCCAGAGGCAGCACAAGTGTCTTTCATAAGGTTGCAGTTGAATCCTGTCCGTACTCTGATAGGCTGGAGGCCTGGGTCTGTCCCTTGATGTGCCACTTCCTGGTTGTCATAATTTCCTAGAAAACACAAAAAACAGAGCCTTTAACATGTAATACATCTGAGTTCTGCTGAAACGACATGAGGGAAGTATTACATTACAAGTGGATATGGATTTTCTTATTACTGGTCCATCTGAGTTTTATTCCCGATGACAAATAACCCCTCATCAACAGTTCGCTCTTTGACTCCCTGGGGCTCAAGGAAATTGCTAGCTATTGGTTTCTTTCCATAGCTTACCATATGGGTAGGGAGTCAGGAACCAATGTGGGTTCATGTCTGAGGTAAATATTTACAGAAAATGTTGGTCCAAAACAGACTTTGTAAAACAAAACCCGACCCAAAGAAAAATAGGGGATGAATTACTTCCATAGCTGTTGACGTCAAAGGGGGTATTTTTACAACATCTATTTGTTTTGCCGTAATCCATATCCATACCTTAAGGGGAGAGGAGCTGGGCTCTGAAAGCACAGGCCGGCTACAGATCATTAAACATTGCCGTCCAGTCTGTGTAACCCTGTCAAAATGTGCTGTATTCAGTTTAGACAGGTGAGAAGTAATTGAGGAGCTTGACTTTCCTTTATATTGCTATCCACAGTGTTTGTTAGAAAGAACAAGGTTTCCACTATGTAACTTGTTAGATAGGGGAGAGACTGACACCTGAGGGCTCAGACTAGGTGTGGTTACATTAATTAAGGGTATGTGATTTTTAAGCGACCATAGAAATACAGCTCCGGAAAAAATGAAGAGACCACTGCACCTTTTTCTTTCTTTTCCAAAAAAAGTCAAAAAGGAAGTTTTTGAGTGAGGAACAGAAGGGATAAGATTAAGAGACCACTGCAAATTGAACACTTCTGTTCCTCACTCAAAACTTTCCTTTTCAACTTTTTTGGAAAGGAAAAAAAAAGGTGCAGTGGTCTCTTATTTTTTCCCGGAGCGGTATATGGTCACCTACTGAATCTTCCATGCTATACTGTATTTAACCAAGTCAAATGAAAACGTTCCTCTTTATCTCAAAAGTCCATCTCGCTCCAGAAAAGGGCAGAAATCATAATCATAGGCTATTGTTCTGAGAACAAAAGGCCATCGGGGAGAGGTCAATCCTCAAGGGAAGCAGCAGGATGGGGGACAATGAGGAGCACAAGACATTATCCTGAACCCTGCCTGGGCCAAACCAACCCGTTCCTCACCTGTTCCTGGTTCCAGACGCCACAAAGTTAGGAGCACTGAATCATGACTCAGTATCCATGGGAAATCCTGAAACAGGCTTCTAAATCAGCGCTGCAGTGTCTGTGTATGTCTGCTGATGGCTTTTTATAGTATTAGTCTTATATAGCTACAGCATAGCTATTGCTGTGACTGTGAGACACAGGCCGTGGTTCACTCCAGCAGTGAGCTAAACGTTCATGTGAAATCAATGTTCTGTTTCACTGCCTCTCTCCGCGCCGCTCGGCTTGTTATTACAACCATGCAGTCAGAGTCATAACTGAAGCAGCTCAAATTAGTTTCTACTGTGTTTCAACATGACCACAATCCTAAACTAGCCCTGAGATAAGTCAAGATAATAGTTACAGAGGATTAGTTTACGAGCAACTTCCCCGAAGAAGCAAAACAAGAACGTGGGTTAGTCATGGTGAGGCACCAGAGAGAATAACAATGGAAGACAGACCTCTCCTCTCTTCTCCAAGGGGCTTTCAGGGGAAGCATTAGATGCCACATTAGGAGAAATAGTCGGGCATTCATGAGAGATGAGACGTGTGTTTGTGCCGGAGGGGGATGAGCAATAGATAGCACTCCAAAGGTAGGGGTCAATGTCAGCGCTAGGGCATGAAGAACAGAAGGACATGAGCTCCGCATCTCTGTCAGAGGAAGCTTCTGCATCCAGACCTCCACCCTAAACCCTCTGCCCCTGCTTTGATTTATGGCCCCTCACACGCAGACAGCGGGGATCGGGGAAGGAGTTACAGGGCCGTCTTGAAATGAACACCTTGGTGAAACCTGCCCCTGTATAAAGTAACACAGGGTGAGGTCTGGGGGCTTCCTGCTTGAGCTGCACCAAGCCCACCTCGGCTCCACCACCCAGCGCTCTACTCGCCAATCCATTACCAGAAGAAAGAGTGTATGTGAGGTAAGGGAAACAGACTTTGCTCATGCTTGTGAAACACCAAACATTATTGCCAGTCAAAATACTATTTTCCCCAATTTGCATTGTGATCACAAAATGTCCATAATAATATATATGCAGAAATAATGGAATCATAGTGTTTCACAACAATTATTCACCACAGATTAGTCTGGGTGCATACCAAAGAGCATCCTAAGATACTGAATTTCTATTGGTCAACTGAAGAAATGTAAAAACAATCTAGATTTTACAGCTTCTATAGGGTTGACCAAAAGTGAAACTTATTAGCAGCAAGTTAGATTGTAATGGACATTGGGTGGATGTGTGGTTTACCTCGTCAATTTCCAAACATAGAAAACCAGGATATTCACCAATGTCCATGATCAAACTCTTTACTTCTCTGGATTGGGAAGAGTTGTTTTGAATGCCACCTGTTGTTGCTGCAATTCACCTAGCTTCCACATGGAAGAATACATTTGACTTACACCACCTTTATCCCTAAACCTTTAACAATAAACTTAATAGAAATTTGAACCATAACCCCAATAAAACATTATCCTAAAACTGAAATATGCCTTTTTGTGAGTTCTTTGTGTTCCTATCCTTGTGCAGATTTGTGGTCCCCACCAACATAGTAAGACATGTATACACACATTTGTATTTTCATCCTTGTGTAGACCTGAGACCTAACCTTTACACAGAAATCCACATTCTCTATTATTTAACCCTAAACCTAACCTCAATCTTAAAACCAAAAACCCTACCTTACCCCTCAATCCAACCATCCAGTGTAACTTTTACCCTAAAATGAACTTCTTAGCCAGAAATAGCAGTTTTCCTTCATGGGGACTGGCTAAAGTTCCAGTAAGATGTAAAATCTTCCTTGTTCCACAATTCTTCTGGGGATTTTCAGTCCCCAGCAGATAAGTAAAACCTGAACCACACAACACACACACAGCGAGGGGACCTACAGAGCACCCCCCCACCCCCATCTTCCACTCTACCCACCCTGGCTCTGTTTGAAGTCTTACATAATAGTTGGTAATTAGCCCCTCAGTTTCACAGGCCCAGGCCCAAGACAAACCTCACCAATAATCAAATCAAACTGCTAAATTACAGAGGGGCTATTACCACTCGGCACGCAGTTCAATTTCTTCTCATGCGCAGAGCCCCAGTCTGTCATGGGAGCTTGGCCCTCACGGAGCTCCAGAAGTGCAGCCGCCGAGCAACTAAAGGCTTCCAGATCCAAAGCCTCTGATTGCTAATAATGAGTCAGTGTGCTTGGACCTTGTCTCCCAGGCAGACAGAGACTCGGCCGGACTGTGCAGTCGTGTTTCTCCACCTCTTCCCCTCCTACTACCCCCCACCGACCCTCCGCCCACCCTCCACCCCTCAGGCCCGCTGGAAACATTGAGTCAGCTGTGCCCAAGGCCCCTTTTCTGTCATGTTTATCTATGCGCCACTAATGGGAGAACTTGGACCATGCCGGGTTACAGAAGAACATCGCAGCTCTGCTCTGCTGTGGTACAGCAACGCTGCTTCTGTCCGTCCGAGCCGCTAACAATTACACCTGGGTTCAAGAATCGTTTTGAAAATCCTGGGAAATGCAGATGGGCAGGTTTTGCCCTTTAAAGACTGTTTTATTGGTTCCGTTGTGACAGGCAAACTCAAGCAAAGATTTGCATTATGTGTAATTACTGCAAATATAATTTAACCCAGATCTTTGCTAAAAAGCTACTCCATCTCAGCCCAAATTAACAAGGCCATTTTCAGAATAATCTCTCGTTCTTTCAAAACTGATCTATCTGAATGAAAGTAATACATTTCTATTCATTTTATTAGCTTTCATTTAATCATATATAATAAGAGCTCCATGAAGGCAGCTTTGGAAATACAGGCCTTGGATGTCATGTTATCTGTTTAGTTAGCAACGGTTGCTAAAATGTATGAAAGGTCAGAAATACATTTCTGATCAATTTACCAGCTGCATAATGGAATAAGATACTAAACTTGTATTCATTTATTAAACTTTATTAAATTATTTACTGTATTTTAGCAAATAAACCACTGCATGAGAGACAGTCAATGAAATCCAGACATGTTGGTGGAACTTAAGTTTTCAATTATCTGTGGAATTTAAAATTCTCTTTAGTGAAAACATGCAAATGTTTTTAAACCACATATGGCCCTTTTGAATGTTTAGGTATTATGTTGATGGAATAATAATGATTGAAAATAACAACTAATTTGCATGTACATATGGGCTAAATTTAATAAATGAGCATGAAATTACTCCATTCAAAGGTCTTCTAATTTCCCCCTTGAAAAATCCCATCAACGGCGTCCCCATAATGATTGCGTGACAGAGTTTCAGCCTAGGTTCAACAAGGTTAGCACAAGAAGGATTTCAATACAGCATTGCTCTTTGCGATACTTTCCTGTGATTCGGTGTTTTAAAAAAAGAATCAACAGCAAGTTATAACTCAATATATCCCAACTACCGTTCAGGTTTTGCAGGCAAAACAGAGCTGACAATTTCTAATCTTGATTCATGAGGCTTTGCTTTTGCCGTTCGAACCTGCAATTGGTGGCTGCCAAGGAAGTTATTATGAAGCTGAACAATCTAAAACATAGCCAAAACTTCATGCACATTACCATGGAAATGATTGCATCACTATGCCAGACAGCCATGAATGCGATAAAAAGGCCAATGGAATGCAGACCATGGGCCAGGGAGAGGTGTGGTCAATGGCACACAGGTTTAGAAGTGACCGCTAAATTCTACTTCCCATTCATACTACACCGATCAGCCATAACATTATGACCACTGACAGGTGAAGTGAATAACACTGATAATCTCGTCATCATGGCACCTGTCAGTGGATGGGATGTATTAGGCAGCAAGTGAACATTCTGTCCTCAAAGTTGATGTGTTAGAAGCAGGAAAAATGGGCAAGCGTAAGGATCTGAGTGACTTTGACAAGTGACAAATTGTGATGGCTAGACGACTGGGTCAGAGCATCTCCAAAACTGCAGCCCTTCTGGGGTGTTCCTGGTCTGCAGTGGTCAGTACCTATCAAAAGTGGTCCAAGAAAAGAAAAGCGGTGAACTGGCAACAGGGTCATGGGCAGCCAAGGGTCATTGATGCATGTGGGGAGCAAAGGCTGTGGTCCATGTGGTCCAATCCAACAGACTAGCTACTGTAGCTCAAATTGCTGAAAAGTTTAATGTTGCTACTGATAGAAAGGTGTCAGAACACAGTGCATCACAGTTTGTTGTGTATGGAGCTGTGTAGCCGCAGAACAGTCAGGGTGCCCATGCTGACCCTGTCTACTGCCGAAAGTGCCTACAATGGGCATGGGCATGTGAGCATCAGATCTGGACCACGGAGCAATGGAAGAAGGTGGCCTGGTCTGATGAATCACATTTCCCTTTACATCATGTGGATGGCTCGGTGCGTGTGTGTCGCATACCTGGAGAACACATGGCACCAGGATGCACTATGGGAACGAGGCAAGCCGGCAGAGGCAGTGTGATGCTTTGGGTAATGTTCTGCTGGGAAACCTTGGGTCCTGCCATTCATGTGGATGTTCCCTTGACACGTACCACCTACCTAAGCATTGTTGCAGACCAAGTACACCCTTTCATGGCAACAGTATTCTCTGATGGCGTTGGCCTCTCCCAGCAAGATAATGCGCCCTGCCACAAAGCAAAAATGTTTCAGGAATGGTTTGAGGAACACAACAACAAGTTTAAGGTGTTGACTTGGCCTCCAAATTCCCCAGATCTCAATCCAATCGAGCATCTGTGGGATGTGCTGGACAAACAAGTCCAATCCATGGAGGCCCCACCTCGCTAAGGTCTTGGTGCCAAATACCACAGCACACCTTCAGAGGTCTAGTGGAGTCCATGCCTCGATGGGTCAGGGCTGTTTTGGCAGCAAAAGCGGGACCTACACAATATTAGGCAGGTGGTCATAATGTTATGGCTGATCGGTGTATAAGCTGGTAGCATAGCTAGCATACAGAAATCATGGTGGTAGAAATTGCAATTGCAAACGTCCTGGTTGGCCAAGAAATTGAGCGGATGACCGCACAATACTCACCATAATGAAGAAAACAGAAAGAAAATGTCTGTCAGATCAAAAACACTTGCCAGGAGGTGGGCTACCATCTGTAGAAGACATCACCCACAGAACTACAGAGGCTACACTGCAAGGTGCAAACCGCTAATTAGCCTCAAGAACAGGGTGACCAGATTTCAGATTGCCAAAAAGTCAAAAGGAAAGTGTGGGGAAATTAGTCAAGACTGCCTGACACCTCATCTGTGAAATATGGTGGTGGGGGTGTTACAGCTTGGACACGGACGGCTGCCACTGGACCTGGCTCACTTGTCTTCTCTGATTACGGAACCATTGACGGCAGAATTAGCTCTGACGCGAAGTGTTAAGAAACATTGTCTGCTAAAGTACAAGGAAACGCCTCAAAGTTATTGGATGGAGCTTCACTAAGTAGCTGAAGATATAGACTTAAGGCAACAATTACTTAAACAACAACAGAAAATGGCTGCAGGAAATGCCTGTCAAAGCATCATCAAAGAAGATACCCAGCATCTGGTGGGGTCAGTGGGTCAAAGACTTCAGCCAGTTGGATATGCAACCAAATACTAAACATAAGTGCTAATATCTTTGGTGCCCTGAAATAGGAGGACTATGTATACAAAGAATTGTCATTTTATCTGGGGAAACACGTATGTACACAAATACCTCCAAATAAAATTGGAGAATCAATAATTGAACTTCATAGTGGATCTTTGATTTTGAATCCAAACTTTCGGAGTACGAATGCTTACCTTTCCAATAATCACAGAGGGTACAGTATGTTGGGATTTAAAGCCATTCAAACATTCTACTGTCTACCATAACAGTGTGAAATACACAAACAAATAATAGCCACTATAGTAAAACAGAGCTGGGCTGGTTCATCTGATCCAAATTAAAGTTCATAGGAACCAGAATGCACAAGGATGATTCACAAATGCTTGATTTCCCCCATTGAGATTGATTGTGTGTGTGTGATTGTTTGGTAACCCACAAACACTGTGTCCAAACATGGACATAACAAAAGTAGTTGTGTAATTCAACTTACATAACTGACACAATGATACTGTTACCAATGTCATTCTTGTTTGACAGTTGATTGGGAGCAAGTTTGCGCAAAAGTGATAGAATTGAGAAATGACACATGCTTGTACTCAACTAAAATGTATATTTTCGTCAGTCTGTATGACTCATTTAGGCATAAAATTGATGTATAGGCATGGGAAAAAGTAATTACACCCCCAAGAAAGTTGTATTTTTTTCATATTAGGACACATGGGTATTTGAGCTAAATTTCAACCATATTTCCCAATAAAGGTAACACATTAGACAACAAAATTCAACTTTGAAATAATTCATTCATAAAAGAAATAAATGCAATTTCCTTATGCAACAAAAGTTAGTAAACCCCTACTTTCACCATCACATACAATGGCTAAGACAAGAATCAGGTGCACCAAAACGTGCAAATTCTTAGAAAATCATCAGAGTAACTCTAAAGGCTGAAGCTGAACTGAACATGGACCTTTGTAACAGGACAATGATCCAAAACACATAAGCTAATTTACAACAGAAATGAAAGAAAAAATGACAAAATGAAATGAAAGAAAAAATGACAGAAGACAAAATGAGGAAATTGAGTGTTACAATGGCTGAACATGACACAGCTGAAGCAGTACGGTAAACAAGAATGGGCAAAAAATAATCCTCCCAGTTGATGTAAAAGACTGACAGACAGTTACAAAAAACATCTACATGAAATATCAGCCAAAGGGGCCAACACCACTTTGAAGTAACGGGTGCAGGCTACATACTTATTACCACACTATGAAATTGATTGTTGAGTTTTTTATGAAGAAATTATTGCCAGGTATAATATTTCAGTGTCATTTGTTAAATGAAGTTACCTTCATCACTTCAACTTAACAGTGTTAAAGTGAAGATCATTGCATATGTAATAAGCACTAAGATTTTGGGTGAGAAGAGAAAAAACAAAAATCATTAACAGTGGTCCTTTAGATTTTGGGGTCACAGGGTCCAGAGTCATATGACAGAGTACAGTAGTTAGGTGGTCCATTTATTAGTCTATGCCGGCTGGGGATATTAGTGTAAGGGCATGTGATGCCCTTGTCTGCCAGAGGAACAATATGTCCTGGGAGGGTGCAGGCTTGCAGCTGTGATACAGGGTGACTCATTGCGGGGGAGTGGGGTCCAACTTCACACAGACACATACACTCACGCATGCCAAGCCTGGGAACGCGCGCACACACATCGGAGACGTGTGTCTGGCGCAGAGAGCTACTGACCAAACGTCTGAACACCTGCATATGGTATAAACCTTGGAAAGCGGAGCGTTCACTGCTCCAGGAAATGACGTGGGAGAGCACAATGTGTTTTAACGCTACCTATGTTTTAACGCTACTCTCTGTGTTTACAATAATGTCACACACACACACACACACACACACACACACACACACACACCCGCGACTATGTGAAGGGAATAGTGAGCAGCAGCTGGAGAAGCCTAGCCTGGAGCGCTAGTGAGCACCTAATGTGTCGTATATCCATCTTGCTTATCCAGCCCCATGGCTAGATTCTATGGCTTTCCGCTAAGAAGCTACGTTCAACAATCATCCCTATGATGCAGCAATGATTTGTTAGTTTGTATTTTATTGTGTGTTGTCTTGGCACACAATAGCATGCCGCTGGCCTTCATTAAAAACGACGATTGGTTCTGCTTAAATAACGGTTCCATAAAATATAGCCCAGTGTGGTCTCAGACCAAAGCAACGCTGAATGAACGGCAAAGCGAGAGGTCACACACCCAGGCTATAAACAAACTGTACTGTAAAATGAAATGATCAACCTCACACTGTGTCACTGACTCCCAATACGATCTTGGTTTCACTCACAGGCTTTAGTTATGACTATCCCTCCCAGTCATATAGTCTGGATATCCCCTTTCTTCCTCCAGACTTGACTACCTTCTCCTCTGTGTCAGTTTTTATGACCCCTTCATTCCTGTCAGTGGACTTTCAACTACTCTTCCCTCCTCTCTCTTTGTCAGTGGAGTCTTACTCTCCCTCCTCTCTCTCTCTGTGTCAGTCGAGTCTTATCTACTACACCCCCCCTCTCCCCCTGTCTGTCATTAGAGTCCTAACTACTCACCCCCTCTCTTTCTCAGTGTCAGTGGAGTACTAACAACTCTCCCCCCCTCCCTCTTTCTCTCTATGTCAGTGGAGTCTTAACTACGCCCTCCCCCATGTCTGTGGGTATGCTACTGCTCAGTACTGGAGATTAAAGTCCACCAGATTCCATGAGCTGCTAGGGGGTAGGGAACGGTTTTTGTCCTCTCTTTTTCATTACCCCTCCCTCACCTTATTGTCTTTTCTCTCACAAGATAAATGTCTTTCTCCATATGCAAGCAGCAGCGACCTTGGGACGATTCAAAAAAATAAAAGCCTTCGGAGAGAAATATGATCTTTTGAAGTGTGAAGAGCATAGGGAAAAAACGATAGCGGGCTTAGCCAGAGAAGACGGGGGAGCACCCAAGAAAATAAAGAGTGTAGAAGTAGAACAGTGAGAGGGATATGAATGAGACGAGAGCTGAGACAGACAGAGAGGAAAGAAATAAAAGCGGGAAAGAGAGGGTTAGGGTTAGAGAGCAGCTGAGAGAGATTGAGAGAGGAGGAAAGAAAGAAATAAAAAGGGGAGAGAGAAAGAGTGAGTGAGGGAGACAGGAGGGAGGAGGGAGAGGAGAACAAAGAGGTCTTTGTGTGGAGTGCTGAGAGAGTGAAGTGGAGCCAGGGCTTAGGGAGTGTTTAACAGTGTACACTGACTGCATTCCTGCAATGTGATTACGAGCCGCTTTTAATTTATTCTCCTCCAGGAAACAGACTTAACTCTTCCCTGCCTGCCCTCTTTCCCTCTCTTCCTTTCAGCCTTCCGTTCCTTATTTTTTGTCTTTTCATCCCTTTCTTTCTTTCTTACTCATCAACATAGGTCTAGGCTTTTACTAAATCAGATCATTTTCTGTCTTTTTATTTTGCCCTAACTTCTTGGCTCCTCTCTTTTCTAATATCTGTCAGGCTATTATATAACATTCCCTCTCTCCGGTTGTATATGCTGCAGTGCTGTACAGAACTCCAAGGCGCTAGCTATCTTACAGATGTGTTGCATTAGCATTTGCATGGGGGCTCAGTTGCTAGCGGCAACGTATTGTACAGTTTCATAGTATTTACCTTAAATGGACAGTTATCAGTTTCGTGTGCCAAGAAACAAACAGATTCAAACTGGCGGAAGACTTTCCTGTGTTAGTCCTTAGTGAGCGTTTAAGCAAAAATATTAAATAGCTACAGCGTGGGACTGTTACGTAGCCCTTCATTGATTAACCTAAGCACACTGTAATAGAAGGGAGTGGCACTGTGCCAAATACCCCTGTTTCCAAGTCCAATGGGGTGTGCCTGCTGGATGTGAGCTGAACACAGGGAGGACTTGCGGCACTGAAATAAAGACAAGTTGCCATTGGACAACACATTAATATTCTTATGAGCATAGACTCTCTCTCTAGTCCACCCACTCTCTACATACTGCACACACACAACTTGCGGCCCAGATATGGGCTCAGAAAGGCATGTATACAAATATTTTCTTATTACCCATAATCCCATAGAGGCCACACTGGCAAGAGACTTCCTGGCAGCCATCTACTGCAGAACAAGAGGCATGCAGGAAGAGAGAGTGGAGGACGTTTGTTCAAACAAACAAGACACAGCTTATGGGACTGGGGGAACACAGGTACTCTTCTGCCCTGTCTGTCTGGATGGGACAGTGTGTGTGTGTGTGTGTGTGTGTACTTATGGGATTTGGGAAATGTCAGGCGCTCTTCTGACCCCTTGTGTCTACCAGGCCTTGAACCTTCCCCATTCTCTGCCAGATGAAACAACATGTACTATTACAGGTCTGGCCATTGACCCCTGCTGAATGTTGAGTCTGATCTCAGCTAAGTACACAGCAGGCTTGGGTTGGGATGTATTTTACAGTCAGGCAGGCTGATCCTCGTTCAACTATTTAACGTGAACCTCTTAGCGAATACACATTGAAAATGAGAGTCTGATCGTAGATCTGCCCGGGGTGTCTTACTCTATGTGACATTGACCTAGATCTCTAGGACACCCAGTCAGTCTGTTCATTCCTGAGCCAGAAACAAAGAAACCGCACGAGAACTTCAGTAGAAGTGGAACGGAATCTGGAGGAAGTGAAACATGAATTCATGTTTACATACCGGATTAATTTCCCTTTTCTTCTGTTTATAAATGTCTTGGGTTAATCTGCTGTCTTCTTTCATTTAGTAGCCTGGAAACACATGTAATTATTCTACAGAGCCATCACTAACCGGTTTGGTATTACAACAGCCATGTAGGAGTTGGATAAACTGCACAAACAGATCTGGGACCAGGCTACTTTCTCATGCTAATGTCGGAACACTCCTTATTCCTGAGCTGCACAGTGACTGGGGCAGAGTGAGTGCGAACGGTAGAATGGGAGATATTAAGCGTAATGGCTGCGGTGGCCTTCCTGGGGTTCAGACATGACGTTGGACCACACACACACAGAGAGAGAAAACCCTCTAAAGCCCTACAGGCTCATTGCTAACCCAGGGAGGCAGAGAAAGAGGGGAGGGAGATAAAAAGAGAAAGAGAGAGTGAAAGAGAAGGGGGGGTAAAGCCAATCGGCCTAACCGCCACCTCCAACCACAACCACCCCGACATTCTCTGGGCATTTTCTGGCCAGCACATTCCCTTCCATCCCGAACCCTTCTCTGAACAACTGCATCGTCACAGACCAGCTGTTGAGCATGAAAAGAAAGATCGGTTGGTCGGTGGAAGAGAGAGAGAGAATGAGAGAGACAGAGGGAGAGAGAGGGGGCGAAGGAGAGGGCAAGTGAAAGTTGGCCCGAATAAAACCCTTTTCTTAAAGGGATCAAAGCGGGGGCTTGGCAATTTAATTCAGAGAGGATATTGGTGTTCCCATAGGCTTCCCCCCTCCCTAACCCCCTGCCGTTCCCCTCTGTGCCCCCCGCGCTGAGTCTTAAGTCGCACAGCCACACCCCCAACATGACTACCATTATTCCCCTACCCTCCATCCCATCATGCACCACTTCTGTTCTTACTCCAGTATTAACCCGTCTCAATGCCAAAACCTCCTATTTTGGAAATGAGGAACTGATGCGTAGGGGTAAAATGTCGTTGGTCACAAGGACAGATAGAATCTCAGATGGCCCTCAAGAGCCAAGCAGTAATGGTTGGTTAGAATGACACGCGGTAGTGAGAAACAAAGAGGAATGTCTTTTCTTACTGGCTCTTAGCGAAGCCCTACGACAAATATCCCCATGGCGGCCCTCTTAAGCACAAATAAGAAATGACATAACGCCAGTTGAACTTTGAACTGAGCAAAACACTGAGGGAGTTCAAAGGGGGTTGCTGGTGCCATTGTGCTGCTGCATCTTTCCTGGGCTGCGTTTAATAATCACAGGCCGGCTTCCTCTGTGTGTGGCTGACGGAGGAATTAGGAAGTAGCTGCTGGCCGACCTGGGCGAGGGAGTGTGTCCCTGTGCCTGTGTTGGCCGGGTGTCGTCCAGAGGATGTGGCCGTGGCCGGCGTGCGGTGTGGGAACGGGGTTTGCGTGTCAGCCGTCAGGCCCGGAAAGGTCAGGCCGCAGGAGAAACACAGGGCAGCACTGTCTGCCCAGCAGAGCCGGGCTCGGAAGGGACAGCGAGAGAGGGAGGAAGGGAGAGACAGCTAATCCCAGCGAGCAGATGCTGGCGCCTCGGAGACACACGGCGAACAACAGCCGGGCTCTTGTCCGACTGACACCGCTGCTAAAGGTTGACGGGTTATAAAGAACACGATGAGAAGCATCTGAATGTCTCCGGCAGGTGTAGGTACAGCGTGCGACTGACCGACTTGGACCTCCGACCACAGACGACACAACGTGCTCTGGTCTCCTGCGCGGGAGGTGTGTTGGCTGAGCGCTTTTTGGACATGTGACACAAGCAGCCCTGTCAAAGTAGCATGACTTCGACCCACTGTGACCCTCAAGGTAGCCTCTTAAACTAGGCCTAGAATGTTGCTTGGCCTGGGGACTACTATACCTATAGGATTTTTGTTGCAAAGGGGTGGGAAAAACGTTTTTGTCAGTAATGTCTCAAAACACGTTAACCCTATCAAATTCACTGCTTGGGCTAACACCTCAAAACACGTTAACCCAGTCAAATTCATTGCTTGGGCTAACACCTCAAAACAAGTTGGGAGGGGCTTATACAGGTGCTCACGAGAATAATGTCTTCAGTGCAACTGTAGCTAGCTAAGTGAAGATGGAAGCAAAATCGTTAAATAAAACCCCATTGAGATCTGTGGATGTATGTTGCGTTTGTGGTGAACCATATCAGTCTTTGAGAAACAAACAAACTTTAAAACATAAACGTAAATCTGCCTCGAGTCTGCGCGACTCCTGGTACAGGAGCATCATTGACTACACACTCGTGTTAGAAGATATAATAGGACCGGTAACGCTGAATGATGTGTTTTCTAAAGCGGTATGTGGCTCCTGTCGCAATGTTCTGCTATAATATAAAGGTGTGTATGAGCTGGAAAAGATTTTGAGAGGAAAAGGCTAATTCAAAACTGAACGATAAGAGGTGGCACGGCAGTCTCAACCCCCAGATGTACCAAAAGATTTTCACCGAACGACTTTTCTCGTCCTCCGTCTCGTTTTTACCTGCATATGCTGCTGCAATTCCTTTTGCGTTCAGAACACAAACCTGATCCTCGATTATTGAAATCAGAGGAGTAACCACTAGTATCACTGAACGGTCCGTTTCCAATTTCAGTAAATCGCAGACTGTCGGCCATGCTTGATAAATTAAACTTTTACCATAGCCTGTGGGAAGGCAGGCCAAAACATCTCTTTTTTCATTTAAGCAAAAAAGTTGTAATAGCTTTATTGACTCGATCTTATGAATAGAGCACAGTTCTTCCAAAACAGAATAAAGTTTTTTCTTTGCTTCTCTTCTAATATGTTGCAACCTAGGTAGGAACTAAAAACTTTCAGGAAATGTGTTCTATCCAGTTAGAAGAAATAGTGAAACCACGCTAATTCTGCCTTCAACAAGCCTTTGAGTGGAGGTTTATTTGAAAACTAACATCCAAATGAAATCCTGCTGCTGAGAATCATCTGCCACTTTTTTTAATAGGCAAGCTTCCAGACTTCCAAGGAGGCCAGACGAGATTGGAGGTGTGGCCTCGCGAGACTACCTTCAAGGTAACCCAAACACGTTGGATGAAAAGACGGTTCTGACCGGAGCTGAACCCCACTCGTCCTGAGTGAGGGGGCAGGTAGCGCCTGACCCAGATGCACTGTCAGCCCGGGGGTGAGTGTGAAGGGAACTTCTGAGTAAAGCTGGCGAGCCTGACTTGGCATCAGTTGACAACAATGACATCTCTTTTCTGGTTTAGCTGACGGCTGACCATGAGCAGCTCTGGGGTGTATGGAGTTTCTAATGGTAGGAGTGCAAATCTTCACTGTGATCTAAAAGGTCGTCGGTCAGCCTCCCATCCACTTGTCTAAAGTAAACTCCAGCCGAGTCTCGGGAAAAGAACTGGACGCGGACATGTGTTTAAGGCTCCCGGAAAGACATTAGCGGCTTGAGGGCACATTGAATCGCTCTGTGTCATCACCCAATGCGTCTTGCTTACTCATATGACAGTGACTAAAGGAGTTGGCAAGACTGCTCAAACAAATCTGGGACCAGGCTAGGACGATGACAGTCTGATGATAATGTGCGACCTCAAACTGATCTGGAATAAGGCTTTACTATCGTCCTAGAAATCTGGGACCAGGCTAGGACGATGACAGTCTGACGATAATTTCTGAACTCAAACTGATCTGGAATCAGGCTTTACTATCATCCCACACTGGCTGAAACAATGCAGATAACTGACGTAACTGCTCAGGCAGTGGTCTGCCATGGTCTACCCGAGATAAACCACTAAAAACACGACTACCAATAACAGAGATTTTGGATAAATTACAGAGAGCGGTTGCCAACAGTGCTCATGTTTCACTCCCCTCAGACGATATGTAAACAGTGGATTTCTATATAAACCATTTAGAATGGGCTGGCCACTGACTGACTGACTGACAGAGGCAGTCAGAACAATGGCTTCCCACAAACAAATAGGACACAAGACTATGGAAGCCTCCATTCTAAAAACCCAGCATCGGATATCAAACGTGGAGATTAAAATATGTTGGACACCATCCATCCGACATTCCAGGGGTTTCTACATGTGTTCGTCAGTTTCTTGGCAACTTTAATGAAAAGCAGAGGAGCTCAATAAACTAAACCTCGAGAAACTAAAGAGAAGTGCGGGGGCAGCGGACGGGGAAGAGGGGTGGGGGGGGGGGGAGGGGCAAG
>JACXGI010001012.1:0-59812 GCA_016801175.1 Esox masquinongy | reverse complement strand
ACCAGCTACACAGACTTGCGGAGCCTATAATGTCGCAACGAACCTGTCAATGCTCCAACTCTCACCGCCCCCTCCATCCTTCTGAGTAGGTGTTTGCAGTAAACCAGGTGTGTGACGCGCAGTATAATCATGAACGTCAAGTGTTCTAACACATCATAAAGGAGGCCTGGCTCTTCTTCTGGAGGTATTAGGGTGTCTGGGTTCACAGTGAACGTGGCTGGAGATTGCTGGTCCAGGTAGCATCTTAAGCAGTACCCTGGGTCTTGCGCCGTAAGTGTCAAACAGTGTCAAAACCTTTCATTTACGAAAAAAAGGTAAAAGGCATTTGTCACTGGTGGACAAATATCTTCCAGTTTCACTCCATTACTGTTGTGGTGAAACAGAATTGGGAAGCTGAGTTGCACTGTACAGTGAGTCAACACCTAAATAATCTCGTCTTCAGGCGCAACTGCTTCTGCATATGGAGTCAGCTAACACTGTGCTTCAAAGTGGAACTTGGAAAGAGTGTGGTTAAAATTGAGGTGGGACAGACTGAGCCTGCCACAGTTTTATTAGTTGGGACAACATAGACACACACAACACCAACATAGACCGATCACAGACAACAACATCAACATAGACTTAACACAGACAACAACATCATAGAGTAAACAAAGACAACAACAACAGACCAAACAAAGACTACAAGAAACATAGAGCAAACACAGACAACAACAACATAGAGCAAACAAAGACTACAAAAAATATAAAGCAAACACAGAAAACAACAACATAGACCAAACACAGACAACAACAACATAGACCAAACCACGACTACAAAAAACATAGAGCAAACACAGACAACAACATAGAACGAACAAAGACTACAACAATCTTTTTTTATACTTTAATAACAAAAGACTCTCCAAAATAATAATCTGATAACGAATGGAAAATGTATAAATTATTTGATGAATACACATTGCCTTTCTGTAATTGTAATGTAACAATGCTTGCATATTAATGTAGAAAATAAGGTAGGTAAGGTATTTAACATCAGGAAACAGGGCATGGGGTTTGATTAGCAGAACAAAGCTTGTTTTCCTTCTCTGCCAGAAAGGAGTTCATTTGTTGTATTCATCAGTATTGTTGGACTATAGTGATACTACATTGCTCAAAAAAATTAAGGGAACACAATCATCACAGTACAACACCAAGTCAATTAAACTTCAGGGATATCAATCTGTCCAGTTAGGAAGCATAAGCAATTGTGAATCAATGTCACCTATTTTGGTGCAAATGAAAGTGACAACAAGTGCATGGGAGAGGCAACAGCAAGACAACCCCCAAAAAGGGAATGGATTTGCAGGTGGTGGCCACAGACAGCGGCTCTCCACTTATCCTTCCTGACTGAAGTTTTGCGTTTTTGCTAGTGTCCTTGTCACTACTGGTTGCATGAGGCGGTACCTGCAGCCCACTCAGGTTGCACAGGTAGTCCAGCTCCTCCAGGATGGCAATTCCATACGTGCCATCGCAAGGTTTGCTGTGTCTCCCAGTACAGTCTCAAGAGCATGGAGAAGATACCAGGAGACAGCCGTTACACGGGGAGAGCTGGACAGGGCTGTAGAAGGGCATCAACCCAGCAGCAGGACCGGTATCTGCTTTGTGTGTGGAGGAACAGAAGGAGCACTGCCAGACCCCTACATAATGACCTCCAAGGGGCTACTGATGCGCACGTTTCTGAACAAACTGCCAGAACGTTCCCACAAACCATATGGCGTTTTTCAGGTCTGGGGAACGTGAATCAATTGGATTCACGTTCCCCAGACCTGAATCCATTTGAGAACCTCTGGGACAATATGTATCGGTGCATCCGCTACCGCCAATTTTGCACCACAGACTGTCCAGGAGCTCACTGATGCCCTGATCCAGGTCTAAGAGGAGATCCCCCAGGACACCATCTGTTGTCTCATCAGGAGCATGCCCAGACGTTGTTGGGAGTGCATACAGGCACGTGGGGGTCATACACACTACTGAGTCACATCATGAGTTGCCGTGATGAAATTCACACAAGTTGGAACAGCCTGTGATTTCAACAGTTTACTTTGATTTTTTGTGTGAGTTTGAATCCAGCCCTCAATAGGTTGGTGATTTTGGTTTCCGTTGACTATTGTTATGTCATTTTGTTCTCAACGAATTACACAATGCACAGTAAAGATTTTGATCTTTAATATATTTCGTTCATCAAGACCTGATGTGTGATTTGGGTGTTCCTTTCATTTTTTTGAGCAGTGTATTTATATGCACGCCTCAAGCGCTACACTGAAGGCTCTGGATGCTGTTCACCTTGCAATCCATTGGCAGATATATTATTGGTCACAGCATCTGATCAGTACCTGAAAGGCTGCAAGATCTAATCAAGGTAAAAAAAAAACATCCTTGAGCAAGCCAGCTAACATTATTGCTCCTGTAAGTCAATGGATACGAGCAACTGCTAAATGACTAGAAATCAGAGACGTCTTACTCAACTTAGTGAAATCTTCACTTATATCAGATGGACCTCACTACCTGTATGCAAGACACTTCTTACTTAAAAAGGCCCTTTAATGAAAACGACAGCTGAATCTCTTCTGGCTACAAATGGAAATACACACAAGCTCAGATCCTGTTTTAAGTTAACAGGCTCAAAAAAATAGAACAGCGCTTGGGAAAAATACATTTAATTACTCAGCCCCCTGGTTGTGGAACTCTACCTAAAACTCCATGACCCAGTGACCTTAGAGGAGTTCAAAAGTCAAATGGATTAACAGGCTGTGGAGTCATGTAGATGTTTCTAGTTGTCACGAGTTGCGCTGAGTTATGTAAGGAGCCATATTGTGTTACTTCACACGTACCGACATACACACCACACACTCCCGCATGCACACAGACACACGCACCGTTTGCCTTCCATTGTATTTGAGCTACTGCCAGTCTCATCTGTCTGTGTTGTCGGTTTGGTCCATTTTTATGACATATTTTATCCCAGCCTTGTTCCACTTGCCAGGCCATCGTTGCGAATAAGAATTTGCTCTCAACACTCGGTTAAACAAAACGTTTCATAAAAAACGCCATCTGGTTTGTGAGTCTATTGGGGAGCGCCTCTCCTGCAGAGACTGCGAGTGCTTACGCTGTAGAGTGGCGGTAGCTGTATAGGGCCACAGCTAAACACATGGATTGGCAGGACCACAGCACGACGAGCAGGCTAGTCGAGATAGGGTCCATAGTCTTATAGAGTTACAGAGTTCTACAGGCCTGTGTGGTGACAGCACTTTTCCCCCCGTCATGAGCTGCCAGGTTGGCCACTTGAGGCAGGCCCATAAATAATCCTGAAGGCAATAACAATAAGTGAATTTCCCAGGCATGCAGGATCTTGTGGAGAGAGAAAGGTGCTTCCTGGCTGAAGATCTTTTCTCTCTTCAATCCTTCCATCCTTCATTCTTTATTCCCTTCTCGAACCTTCTCTTTGTCTCTTTTCTGTTTCGTCTCTCTCCTTCTCTCTCGCACTCTCTAGTCTTCCCCTTTCAGGCACCTGGCTCTGTCTTGTTCCTGTCTTTCACTAGAGAGAAGCCCTTTGCTTTTCACATCATCATCATGCAAGGCCTCAGTGGATTTGCAGTTCTTTTACAAACTCTCCACTTCAGCTCTTTTATATGAACATTAAAACGCATGGTGTGCAGATATACCTAGCAGCTAGCCCAACAGCCGCGTGTCTGAAATACAGCCTTTAACAATCTCTTCCACACAGGTCGACTACACTTTCGTCAGTTGAACTATGCAAGGAATGGACACTTTTCATCTATTGTGGCTCCCAAGCCTCTGATTGTGCTGTATTCCACTGTGGTTGTTCACCACATGTTACCGAGTGTCTCTGGCAGATTTCAGACCTGGGTTCAAACACTATTACTCTGCACCCTACAGGAGATCTTTGAGCTGCAACACAATTGTGCATTCTTTTTTACATCTTTTTTTTCTCAGAATAGCAGATAAATTATAGTATTTTAAAATATTCCACAACAAGAGTGCCTTTGATTTCTCGTTTTCACGCGGTTGCAACTTTCACAGTGTTTGACTGAGTTTGCCCTGTGAAATGGAACCAATGGTATAGTTCCAAAAGAGTACACCCACCCTTTGTCTCATCTGGCAGGCCAAAGCAAACGCTCAGAGTATCTGAAAGATATCAAATATTAACATAACCCAGGAGTGGTGTGTGCGCCTGGTCTCCTTTCCCTGCGTGCTGTGAGAAACAGAGAGCCCATCTGACAGGCCAGGCCCGACGGATGAGGGGGTTGACTTTTTGGCAGGGCTAGTCTCAAACCCCGGTCACGAAATTCATTACAAAAGCGGAGGGGAAGGGAATTTACGTAACGCCCAGGGATTGGACGGGACCGCCGTCTGCTGCTGCTCCTAACGAAAGCAACGTGCCATCGATGGAATGGTAATGAGATCATTTAATGAGAGGCCAGGAACCAAACGGCCGCTGCCTGCCACTAGATGTGTTAGTGTCACATTCAACTTTCACACGCCAGTTGTCATCCAACTGGAGAGGCACCCCCCCCCCCAGTAGAGCACACTTTCCCCTTCTTGCATAACTGTATTGTACTTTCTTAAAAAATGACGATAAAACACTTTTTGCTGTTTTTCTAGAGAGCTGCTGGGAAACGTGTTTGAGAAGTTAGAAACTGGTTTGCAGACCAGTTGGGTCAAAGAGGTTAAAGTTAGATCAGGTATTATTCATGAATATTCAGGATAATATTTGTCCGTATATTCATTATTTGTATCACCAACATCAATATATTACACAAGATGTAAATACCTAGAGACAATCAATCAAAATTACATATTTCTCATACTGCACTCTTTCTCCCCGAAAATATTAGTGTAAATCACCTTTTCCTATACATTTCTTTTAAATAGAAAAGGATTTTTTCCCATTCCGTTACACAGAATACTTCCAGATCCCTAAAATCCTTCGGTCTCTGAATATGGACTCCCCTTGAAATTGAAACCACAGGTTTTCAATGGTCTTCAAGCCTGGAGACTGAGATGGTCATTTCAAAATGTTAACAAGGGCCCTAGGACCAGTAGCAGCAAAACAAACAGGTTCTTTTCTGCAAACGCATCCTCCCTTCAAAGTCAAACTTACTGCTGGTATAAGAATCTATTTTTGTTTCATCTATTTTTGTTTCACAGGCCCTGGTTAAGCATGTGACAATGCTTAATTAAGTCCAGGTGGTAACATTTGTTGGTTGGTCTCAACAAAGGATTTTCTGGCAACCTTTTAAATAGGCTACTGGAATGGATGTGGAGTCTAATTGTAGATTCTGTGACTTGGTGACCCCAAGATGCAAAATCAAGTTCTGTAACTCTCCAAATGTGGCGGTTGGTTTCTTCTCTGCATCCATATTCCTCACAGTGTGTGCAAGACAATATGAACTTGCATCATTTCCCACACAATTTTACTATTCCACTGGTTTTGAACTTTTTCATTATTAACCTAATATTGGTAATGGTACGTTTAGAGTTTAGCGTTTAGAATTTCTTTTACACACTGCCTGATTTATAACGGTCAAAGATTTTTCTCTTTCCATTTGTGAGTTCAATAGTTCTGACACCTATCCTTATAGAGAAAATAAATTACCAGTGCTGTTTATTTCATATCTCAAGGCTGTTTATCTCAAGGCTGACAATAATTTAAGCTGACTGCATCTCTCTCTCTCACACACACACAAACACACACACACACACACACACACACACACGCACACGCACACGCACACGCACACAAACACTGACGCACACACACACGCACACAAACACTGACACACACACACACTGACAAATGTATCTCAGAGAGGTCCAGCTCATGAGCTCCATCAGTAAAAGCTTCATTTAAAATGGTAAATAACTGTGTTTCAGACAGAAAACACTGTTTTCTTGTAACCACTTATAAGAAACATGCACAACGATACTTTTATACATGTCTTGGTTTTAGGTTCAGCTCCTCTGGGGAAACTGACTGCCATCACATGATTGTGTATACAATACTACTATTAATGATATCAGCACTATAATGTCTTAATAGCAATCCCCATAGGCAATAAGCAATGTACACACTACCGATCCCCCCATTAAAAGAACACAACCAAACAGGCGGAGGCAGGAGTGGTGGGCAGGTTTGCACCCACGTGCCAGTAAGACCAGCGCACATCAGACTGAGTGAGTAACCTTTTAAAGCACACGCCTTGCAATTCTACGCATTATACCATGTTGTTTGCCTTGTTCTTATGCTATTCCAGCGACTCAACCATTATAACACAATAAATGGGGCGTCCTGCCACTGCTTAATTAATACAGGGGAAACACTCACTCAGTGTGTGCAGCAAGGGCATCTGTTGTTGGCATGACGATGCAATGGTGGAGGGAGAAAGAGCGAGCACTGAGGGCGGGTTTGTGCCCACCACACCATAAAGCCAATCAAAGCCCTGTGTATTCAGCAGAGGAAGAAAAGAAAGCCCGTTCCGCGAGGAGAGCTCGGTTTGGACGCTGGCAGGAAGCAGCGCCCGCATCACATCAAAGATACACTTGTAAGGAGAAGGCCAGATGAACATGACCCATTCACTGGAGGAGTGGGAGAGAGAGAGAAGAGGCTTTCAAAGAAAGCCATACTGGCCTACGACAAGAGGACGCTAACGCTAAGATAGGGCATTGCCATTAGCACGATGCTTAGACGTTGATGAGATATGTTCTGTGATTCCCTATGTACTGAGATAAAACACTGATCTGATATTCCAAAGATAATCCTTTCCATGTCTGATGCAGGGGGACTAAATTGACAGGCAAATGTAGCGCAAGCTAAAGTTACAAAAATGATTTGAGTGAAACAACCTCAGAATTGCACCGATCACGAGTATATCTGATTACGAGTATCACGTGTGACAAACGAATACGATTACAAGCATGACGAGAACGGCACACCGCTAAGTACAACTAGGGCTCTTTTTTTTTAAAGCAATGCTGAATCTACTAAAGCATGGAAAAAGACAGTATAATGTATCCCTCCCAAAACCAAATGTTATTCTGTGATATTACATTTCCTATAAAACTTTAGCGGTGTCTGGCACCCACACAGATCAACAGGGGCCTGATGGCTTGTGGGTAAATCAAATGGGTCCAAATAATGAACACTGACAGTGAGGCAGCAGGGGTGTGCAGGTTAAACAGGTTACAACTCCAAACACACACACACACACACACACACACCAAAGTGCCCCTATATAGGCCCTATCCAGCTCCCCACCGTCACCACACACTCTTTTAGGCTTTGATTTATGTTACCGTGTTCCAATAAGATTTCGGGTTTCAGGTTCGGAGTGAAAACAGCCCGGTTAGTTATGGCGAGAACCTTGAAGGGCACATCTGTCCAAGAGGGAATCTGTGGTTTATGCAGTAGTCAGATACTGCAGATGGGAAAATGTGTGTCTGCAGAGGGGGGCAGGTGTGGGCGAAGGAGAGCTCCTCTTTCACACCTCTTCCTGTTCTCCAGTTCACTGATGAATGTGCTGCTGGAATATTCAACAGCCAGGCTTTTCTTTCCAAGACAGAACAGAGAGCTGCTCCGTGGTAATATTTCCATATGGAGAAAACCTGTTCCCTGTTGCCTTAAATCGGTCATATGACCATAAAACACTGAGAGGCGGGCTAATATTTCCTCTTATTAGACCAAACGAGACAGGGTCATGGGTTTTGTACATTGGGTGAAGAGGATGAACTCAACCAGAAAAGGCACTGTTGTATGAAATCCGTGCCCATTGGCTGGAGGTCAGCCTCAATACAGTGAGGCCATCTGCGAGGCCAGCTGCTTCGTATGGTGTTTTGACCGGAGCCGGAGACAGACAGAACTACGACTAGAAACAGTCCACTCACCCTCTAGACGGATGCCCTCCTTCTGGACACTGTAGCTAAGAACTGCAAACGGGGCCACTGGAGACTTGGCTATCACAATCTGTGAATTGGAGAGAGATGAGTGTACAGGGAGGTGAGGGGTACCAAAAGAGGACGTTAGAGAGATAGAGAGAGCAGAGAAAGAAAGAAAGAAAAAAGAAGGAGAGGGAAGAGAAAGAGTTAAAGAGATAGAAAGAGATAAAGGTGAGTTGAGAGAGTTCTCACACAGCCACATTCTCTAACAAGGGGTAAATCACACCTGAGACTGAGAGATGTTACGCATCATAGAGCGAGACATCTACCTGAGAGGACACTCTCTGTGAGCTCTCGCTCAGGGGGGGGGGGGGCGTGCTCCAGTGTTTCCGGCCTTTTGTCATGCAGGCAGTTGGAAAGTTAGGTACCGACAAGCAAAACACGAGGGCACAAAGCCAATGTGTCGCATCACTGATGGGAGGGGGGAGTTCGTAAGATTAGTCAGGTTTCAACAAGGCTGACAAGAATTTACGACAAGCCACTTCAAGAGGCCTACTTGCCCACGGGTAGCCTCATACCCCCTTCATACTAAACCAACATGCAAAACACTCCTATTTGTCGACATCTTCGTATCTGAAGCATCCAGGCATGTTAACTCCTTTTGTTAAACAAACCACCACCAATCCCTTGAAATGACCTGCTACAATACCATTCTTTCCAAAAGAAATAACTAACCTGCTACAAAAGTAGCACTGCTTAATTATATTACATATATTATTTACCTTTCAAGCTGGCTTGTTACACCAACTGTAGCTAATGATGTTACTGCCAAAACTAGCTACTACGCTAGCCAAGGTAAAACCCTAGACTAGTTAAGTAACTACCTTTGTTTTCTTAAACATTGTACATAGCTTGTTTTGTTAAGCCTAACAGTGTAGACATGCCAGGCCTAAAATAAGAGTCTTATTGGCTGCAGCTTATACAGGCCAGCTTTGGTGGAAATTTACATCCGCAACATCCAATTTGTTTCATGTTATGACTGGCTATTTGTGATATTGTCAGATTCAATAAATACTGACGGGTGATGCACAAAACTTACAGCGGGGTGTACAATGGCTTGATTTTGCTCAACAAAGAATGTCAACATTATTTACATTAGTTTCAGTTGTATTGTTTTAGATGTTGGTTACTCTAGTCTGTATTAGTCAATGGACTTCCTAAAGATTGTGCAACAGTAAGGTGGTTTTTGAACCCCATTAATAGACAGCTTTAAACTCCTCCGACCAATAAGAATTCCTCTCTACATCAATGGCTACATTAAAAGTCTATGCCCACAAAATTGGGATAAATATTGGTCTGTAGAAAAGGGGAAAACCTAAACATTTCTGAATTTGCAAATCCAATGGGATATTATTGGTCCCTCTGGATAGTTTGACTTCCACAATGCCCTAATGCGACATCATCCACGTCTCTACAACCCAGTCAGCTGGGATGGTAGGAAACGGGATCACGGGGTTAGGTCACAAGGACCGTCACTGTTCTGTGCCCTTGCTGGCTTTGGGAAACATCCTGCCCGCGTTTTCAATCCACATTTTCACTCATCAGAAATATCCAGGATATTCCAATATTATGCCCAGACATTGTACTGCTACTCCAAGGTCTGGGAATTCAGAGACTACTTTGGCCTGATCCCAGATCTGTTCATATCATCATGCCAACGTCAGGTCATTCGGTACAAAACGACAAGGCCTCGCTCAGTTCAAGTAACATCAGGGCCTTTTAGCTGCCAGTGACGAAAGTCAAAGCAGGAACTAATCCAGGCAGAAACAAGACGGGTGAGGCATGCAGCACATACAGCTACAGACAGAGCAGAACGAACAAGTGCCTCGGTCAAGTGGCTTTGAATTAGGACTTTTTATGACAAAATCACCCGTAAAAATAAGGAAGTGTCATTTGCTTGGATCAGTGTTTTCCTCCAATCGACTTAGCAAGTGGGTTGAGAGAGAATACGGAATAAAAATAAAAATCACCTGACATTATAACCTCTTTCCAATGGATTGAAATGCCTTTTCTCCATACCTGAGAAGCAATGTGCTCATTCTGTAGCTATAGGCATTACCTTGAGCAAGCTGGCTCACAGTGCATCCAGTCAGTAAAATGTTTACTATGAAGGGGAAAATCTCAAGAGTTGCACTAGTGAAAGAAACGACCCTAATGGCATCTACACAGTTTAAGTTTGCTTTCCTTAGGTGCATTTAAAAAAAAGTAAAGCATTTATCTCCACTTTGGCACTAACCAGAAACAGATGTCTGCCGTAACTGCTGTTGCTTTATTTCAGTTAAAAATAAACCTGAGTGCTATTTCACCGAGGGGATTAGATTACCTGTGGTCGGTAATCAGTCACTTTCGCTAAACCCACTCGAATTAGGGCCAGTGTGAATAAATGCCGTCTCAGTGATTTTCAGAGGCATGCGTGGCTTTGCGGACTGCAGCGCCCAGTCATGTTTTCAAAACCGCGGCACCCACAATAACATGTCATTAACTCTGACAGAGACATGTTTTCGCTAATCAGTTAAATCTAGACGGAAATGGCGGTGGAGATGAACGTTTTGGAGGATAGATAGAAGACTGTCTGGGGTTCAGTCAGGCACGGGGCGACCGGCACAGTAGAGCAGTGGAGCTTACAAACAAAGACAAACAGGACGACAGACAGACAGAAACAGACAGACTGGGGCACACACACAGTGCTAGTGAACCAGTACATAGATCCAGTGGACCAAAGCAGCACACATGAAGCCTTAATGGACCAGCAGTTGTGGACTGTTGCTTTTCCTTTCAAACCGTGAAAGGGAGGGGGATTTGGATCGTCAGAAGAAAAACACAGAGCCTTTCGTTAGGGCCTCCAAGGCTTTTTCAGAGTTGACCACAGGATGGGACTAGACGGAGATTGAGTGCGCGTGTTTGTGTGTTTCCTCAACAGATAATCTAAGCGCTGTCAGATTTCAGTGGTTTTAACTGTGTGTTCTTTGAACATCGGGTAATAACAGTTCTGGATAAAATCACAGGAGCTCAAAGAAGACACAGGAGGACAGTCCCTTTTCCATGATCAGTAGAGCTACAACATTGTCCTCGTTGACACCATCAGATCTCACCTGTCGTTGTCGCGCATCTACATACTGAAAGATGAGGCGGGTGTTGACACTGTGACTCCACGTGTTGCCCAGCGCCGCCGTCACATACCCAGAATACTCCACACTTGGCACTGCAACACACAACAAAATACACATCACAGGGGTTGACTTCAACTTTAACAACACTTGTATTATGTGCAATCTTAATTTATTTCATATATAGTCAGTCACTTCCAAAACAAATGGCCCTCTTGATAATTATAAAAAATAAACTATGAAAGAAATAATACAAAACAGGGCTTGACATTAAGTTATTAAAGGCACTTGCTGGGGCTATGGGGAAGTACAGGTAATGTCTCACTTTCGATTTCAAGTGTTGTTCATTTTAACATTCCTTGGGTGTCAGGACACCCATGACCCATAAACCTCAAATTGCAAATTAGGTAAATTCGGACATAGAAAAACTGTTCATAAGAAAAAGATTTGGAAATCGGATTACATATTTCTTCCAAATATTTTGGGTGTTCCATTAATTCTGATTTCAAAATTATAGTGTGAGAATGTCATAAAAAAATTAAATCCCAATTTGAACTGTGCCTTGCCTTTAATTCTAGTGTGCCTTTACGTATTACTGTTGTTTGATATATAGTGGAATTTCTGTAGCACACGAGGCAGTTAGCAAAACAAATGGCCACTGGATTGATTGAAATAATTATAATATCATTCTGCCAGAGAAGTATAGGCTTTGTAGCTAACTAATGTGTCATGTTAATTTTTTTGGCTCAACATTTTCATCTAGGCACGCCAGAAGACGGTAAAAACTGCAACCATGCTTCTTGATGATAATTGAACAGGCTGCAGGGGAAACACTTTAATGAAACCTTTCTCACGGTTGGTTTTTAACTGAAGAATGACAGATACTTTGACAAGAAAACATTTCCACAATATTTTATTTCTTACGCATAAGGTACAAATTGAACACTACAGAGTCAACTCAGAATAAAGATGTCTGCAAGACTAGTTCAACATTACCAGAGCTAAATCTCACCTGCCACAAAGCTTCTTCCACCCCTAAATATTTGAAAGGAGGTGAAATATATCTATTACATACACCTTGAAAATGTGAATCAATTTGGTCATTTTGGAAAAACTGCAAATTCAAAACTTGAAGCTTGACAGGCGACAGTACAGGCTTATGACTAGAACTCATTTAAATATCTTTTTGTTTACACCATAGTTAGAGCCAGAAGTACGATTCCTACGCCTGGACCAAACCATGATTCATAATTTCACTTTCCACACGGTCTGACTTCAATGTTTATAACAGTGTTTGCAACTAGCAGCATGTAAATAATTCCACTGTATTCCCTCATTCCTGACACAGCTGCTAGGCAAACCCTAATGAAAAAGTGCTATCTTATGAGCGACACAGATGGATTACCACACCTTGAAGAGTATAAAGTCACCAAATAAGGGGTGTGTGTGTGTGTGCAACGTGACACACTTATCATTGCTTGCTTTTTGTGTGACCGTGATTCACTCTGATCCCATGACATCAATAAACCCTGGCTGGGCCTGGCAAGGCAAATTCTGTCTGCTGAAGGATGATTCCTGGCGGGTGGAGGTGTGTCCATGACTGAGTGTGTGTGTCTGCAAGCATGCATCTGCGCACGCACGCGTGCCTGTGTGTGTGTTTCCGTGGTCGTGTACACATGTGTATGTTGCCTGCACTCTTGTAACTTTGTAACCCGCGTCATAATGTTGTGTCCTGTCTATTATCTTCCTTCGTGGGGTTTTTCCATGGAGTAAGCAAGGATTCGGCTCGCGCAAGTGTCCTATCAGCAAGTCTCACTTCCTCAGAACATTTCCTGTGGGAACGTATGCGGGGCAGCGAAAATAAAGCAGGCAAACCACCGCCATGTGAAGGAAAAGCCCCCGGCTGCATCGAACCACAGCAGAAGAAAGACAATTCGTTGAAATATCCCAATGTACTGGGAAAAAGACACGGTGTGGAATAGCAGTATAAATACTGGATAAAAACAAAGACGTTAAAACATAACTGAGTAAACAACTGGAAAAGAGGAGCCACACAGTACAATAAGAACACCCATTTTGTCTCAGAGTCATTCCAAAGTTGAATATAATGAAAAGGAAAGCACTGGACCTTGGTGACCCCACCGAACCACTGGGGCTCTTTCGCTAACAATCTGTGGATAAATGGCCCATATTTCCTGAGTTTGGGAGCTGAGGAAAAAGAACGAAAAGGGGTGGAGAAGGAAAGAAAAGGGGTGGAGAAGGAAAGAACAGGGGTGGAGAAGTACGAGGAAGGAAAAACAGAAGAGAGACAAAGAGAAGCAACATGGGTAATAGAGAAAGACGGGAAGAGGGAGAATGAAAAGGAAAGGGAAAGAGAAGGAACGCGATGGATAGAGCAAGAGAAGGAATGACATGGAAATAATGTACATATAGCAAAAGAAAAGGAAAACAGGAGCAAATAAAAGGAAAACAGGGGGAAACAAGGAAAGAGAAGGAATGACAGGGAAAGATAAAGAGAGGGAAATAGAAAGACGAAGGGCTTGAGGGGCAGACTAAACAATCTCCATGTGTGCTGCAGACATCTGCTGTACAGCTCCCTGGAGAAGGATGGGAGACTATCAGCTTATTTCCCCTGCCTGGCTCCCCCTCTAACTGTTAGACAGTCCTCCAACACAAACACAAAAAGTCCACACACACTCGTCTACCCATGCAAGCACAAGCACACACACGCACACACCTTTGCTATAAAACTGCAAAAAGGTTTCTCTATCCATGTCAATATGGGTAGAATTGCAGGAAACGTGCAGTAAAACTACAATGTTTTCTCTCTGTCGATTGCAAAATGAGGAGAATTACATAAAAATGTGTCATAAAAGTGCCAAATCTCCTCTCCAAAACGTATCGAATTACATGAAACATTTTCTCTCCACCCGATGGCAAAATATAGCCAGAAGCCCTTTTGGAACTCTAAATAAGAACAGACCTTGCATGACAGACCTTTCCCTCTCTATGCTACTAGAGAATGGACATCATACGCTGCAGGAGGACTGTCGTCTGATAGTGGGAGATTTCTCTGGAAAAGTTACACCACCGTGCAGAGAAGGAAGTGATTTCAATAAACATGTCCAGTAAAGATCTCTACCTCCCCCTTTCCCCCAACCCTCTCAACAACTATCTCCCTCCCTCTCTGCATCCAATTTAACTCTGCTTGTTGTTTCCCACAATCTGTTTGTGCCTCTCTCTCACTCTCCCTCTGTTTCTTTGCCTTGTTATCTTTATCGCTCTGTCCCTTAGTAAACCCTTGCAGCCTGGTGGACAGAGAGTTCAGTGCCGTGTGGCTGTGGGACCGAACCTCGAGGGAAAGACACGGCGGTTGATTAGGTCAATCGATTGGGGAGGGGGGGGGGGCAAGGATCCAGATAAAGACCCCGAGTGAGGGCATGGAAGAGTGGCTCAGTGTGTTGCTGGCTGCCTGCACACAGGGGCTGTCTCAGGGGCCTGAATCACTGCAGCCTCTGTCATGCACAGTCAATGAAGAGCCCTGCTGCTGACAAAGGGAGTAAGTCAGTCAGCCTCTGTCTGTCTGTCCAGTCGTTTGTTGGTTCACTGCTTACCTGGGTTCAAATACTATTTGAAATCATTTCATGTGATTTGGTTTGTCTGCTTTGGCCTTCCTTGAGTGCCCACTGGCCGGGTTAACACTTCTGGGAGTATTCCATTTGTGACGATGCACCAGGTCGCCTTAGTCATCTTGAGTATTTCTAATAGTTCCTAATAGCCTATTTTGAACGGTCCGCTGTCCCCTGGGTCCTGTTGTCTGTATGTCTCTTTGCTGGACCTGTCTGTCTATGTGTCTGTCTCCACAGTGCCTGGCATGCCCCCCCCCCATCTCCCATCTAACCTGCGTGGGAACACAGAGGGTTAAACCACACCGGATAACTCAGTTTAGCCTCTATTAAAGACTATTTTTATTTACATCCCTCCCAGCCCACAATGAGCCCCCCAACCCCCGCCACCCCAATAACAAACACAGAAGCTTTGTGATAGCAGCCTTGCCCAAAACCAGTTCAAAACCCACAAAATCCTAGATGTTGATGCTAACATTTTCTTGTTATAGCTTGAACAGCCCTTTCAGCTTACAGCCCATTAACCCATGCTGGGGCTAAATAGGGCAGATTTGACTGATAAACTGGAATGCAGTGGCGGCAGAGTAACACACCACACTTGATTCCAGAGCTCAGGTCTTGCTCTTTTAAGTATTGTATGGGTTTCAACAGACGGTTGGTCTAAATAGGTTTAACGAACAGTACCAAAATCTGCCCCGGTCCTTCCCACTAAACTGTCTCGTTTTTCAAAGGTTTTGTTGTCTAAATGAAGAGGAGCGCAAGTGTCCTGAAAGATTTGACGGCAAAGATTACAATAGATTGCTTTGATGTTGTACGAGAAAGCCACATTTGAAAACTAATGTCATTTAGAGTATCAATGTCTAGGATAACTATGTTTTATGTAAAGTTACAAGGATGCCATCTGTCTTTCCCTAGGTGGTCACAGCCTACGTTTTGTGAAGAACTTTTGCCATATTGTGAAGAACTTTTGGCACGGAACAAGCATTTGAAGGGACTCATGACCGCGTTCTAAGAGCATCGTTACTAGCTGTTTGTCTGAAGTGGATTGTGGAAGCATAACATTGTAATATTGTAATATTGAATTTGATAACTTAGCTGCTCATGTTGGCAATGGAATAAGCTTTCAAATAATGTCCATCTGACCCAGACTGGATAGCGTAAACAACAAATGTATGAGGGTTGGTGTGTACAGGGCCCACGTTAAACTCCTTTAGAGAGGTGTGTGGCCCCTTGGAAATATAGGCTTGTTGATTAAATCTAGGGTTATCAATTAAACCTCTGGAATATTTGTTTTCTAATTATTTTGCACCTACAGTTCACTAAAAAGAGCATTCACATTCTTGTGAGTTACTAAATGTACAGAGTATTTTCAGATTTCATTACGTTTAAAATGCTGTAAAAAAAAAATACCAGCTTAGCTTGTAGAACATGGCGCTTTCAAAACCAGGGTTGTGGGTTCGATTCCCACGGCGGGGCAGTACAACAACATATGCAGTCACTACCGTAAGCTGCTCCAGATAAAAGCAGCAGCTAAATTATTTTTTTAAGTGTCCTTAGCTGTGGTCTAAATGCATAAGCTTTTATTTCTGTGAGAAACATTTCTGTTTGGCCACACCCCTTCCTTAAGGCCAGTTTTAAAGGGTTAAAAGTCAATTTAATTTAGTTTGAGTTAATTTGTGGTCCTTCACAACTCTGTCGGTAGAAGATGAAGCATGGAACGCCAGGGGTGGTGCGTTCCAGTTCCCACTAAAGCCAACCCTAAGTAAAATGTATGCATGCAAGACTATCACTTCGGATAACAAAAAACATCTGCTACATGGCGTATATTATAATAACACAGTTAGCATTAGGAATCACAAGAGCCTGTTCTAAATAGCCGGATATACAGTTACCCCCGGATATATTTGGACACTGACACAATTTTCATAATTTTGGCTCTGTACGCCATCACATTGGATTTGAAATGAAACAACAGAGATGCAACTGAAGTGCAGACTTTCAGCTTTATTTCAAGAGATTGAACAAAAATATTGCATGAAATGTTTAGGAATTGCAACCATTTTCATACACAGTCCCCTTATTTCAGGAGCTCAAATGTAATTGGACAAATGAACACAATCATAAATAAAATGTTCATTTTTAATACTTTGTCGAGAATCCTTTGCAGGCAATGACCGCTTGAAATCTGGAACGCATGGACATCACCAAACACTGGGTTTCCTCCTTTGTGATGCTTTGCCAGACCTTTACTGTGGCTGTCTTCAGTAGTTGTTTGTTAGTGGGTCTTTCTGGCTTATGTTTTGTCTTTAGCAAGTGAAATGCATGCTCAATCGGGTTGAGATCAGGTGATTGACTCGGCCATTGCAGAATATTCCACTTATTTGCCATAAAAACTCCTGGGTTGCTTTCGCAGTATGTTTTGGGTCATTGTCCATCTGTAAAGTGAAGCGCCGTCCAATCAACTTCGTTCAATTTGGCTGAATCTGAGCAGACGATATATCCCTATACACATCAGAATTCATCCGGCTGCTTCTGTCTTCTGTCACATCATCAATAAACACTAGTGACCCAGTGCCACTGGAAGCCATGCATGGCCATGCCATCACCCTGCCTCCACCGTGTTTACAGAAGATGTGGTATGCTTCGGATCATGAGCTGTTCCAAGCCTTCTCCATACTCTTTTGTTCCCATCATTCTGGTGCAGGTTGAGTTTCATCTGTCCAAAGAATGCTGTTCCAGAACTGGGCTGGCTTTTTTAGATGTTTTTTAGCAAATTCTAAATCTGGCCTTTCTATTCTTCAGGCTTATAATGGTTTCCACCTTGTGGTGAACCCTCTGTATTTGCTCTTATGAAGTGTTCCATTTATGGTAGACTTGGATAATGATATACCTACCTACTGGAGAGTGTTCTTCACTTGGCTGGATGTTGTGAAGGGGTTTTTCTTTACCATGGAAAGGATGCTACAATAATCCACCACTGTTGTCTTCTGTGGACGTCCAGGCCTTTTTGCGCTTCAGAGCTCACCAGCACGTTCTTTTTTTCTCAGAATGTACCAAACTGTTGGTTTGGCCACTCCTAATGTTCCTGCTATCTCTCTGATGGATTTATTTTTTTTGCAACCTAAGGATGGCCTGTTTCACTTGCATTGAGAGCTCCTTTGACCGCTTGTTGTGGGTTCACAGCAAATGCGAATGCCACATCTGGAATCAACTCCAGACCTTTTACCTGCTTAAATGATGAAGAAATAATGAAGACACAGCCCACACCTGTCCATGAAAAAAGCTTTTGAGTCAACTGTCCAATTACTTCTGGTCCCTTGAAAAAGAGGGGGCTACATATTAAAGAGCTGTAATTCCTAAACCCTTCCTCCAATTTGGATGTGAATACCCTCAAATTAAAGCTGAGAGTCTGCACTTTAACCATATTCCTTATTTAATTGTGACTTTAATACATTTTGGTAAACAGACCAAATAACCTTGTGTCAGTGTCCAATTAATTTCTGGACCTAACTGTATATTCACCATTGGTCATGTTTATGTTATGACAGGATTCTCTTCCCCATCACACTCCGACCTTCATTAAGAACTTCAGGCTTTCTACACTCTTATGACCAGTCAGCCCAGCCAGCTGAGAGCTGGGGGATGTTCTATGCCCTGCTTTGGGCATCACTTGTCTCAACTGTTGGCATCCAGCTACTGTTGGCACCGGGCGGGCTATTGAGTTTTCATTAAAACGAGGTCAGTGGGAACTTCAGTCAGACAACTGCAGTCCCACTAGACAAAACTCACAGAGAGTTAGCACCAGCTTCAAATGCTCCATGTCTAATATTACAGAGATCTGAATCAATGCGTCTATTAGACATACAGAAACAATAGTCAGACAGTAACCGCTAACAATTAACCTGAAAATAAGCTGATGACAACCACAGCATGATATTAATCTGACATAGTAATTCAACGATAAAGTCGCCTATGCCCAGTAATGTCTCCACACAGCACCAGAGGCTTCCTGGAGCCCAGAGCTACTGAATCTAAATCAGGTCCAAACTAGGGCTGCACAATAAATCGAAATATAATCGAAATTGCGATATTGACATGTGCAATATCAAAATCGACAACTTACATGATTTTCAGCTCCAAAAAATGTGAATGATATGTGCTTCACGCGAGGCAACGGGCATGCATCGCACGTCCGTATTATTTACTTACAGTTGCTGTAGGTATTTTTGTAGATTACTTAATTACCTGGACTAATTTTGTTTAAATACTTGATGGTTTTTCAATGTTGGTTTGAGTTAACACTGCAACTGCTAGCGAAGACTTCTGCTTCAAGTTAGCGAGTGGCACCAAGATATTGTCCCACATACACAACAGCATGGTTGTTAAAAGTTTCAGCTTCAATGTCGGTGCCTACAAAAAAAACTTAATACGGGAGAAAATATACCTCAAGGGTTGAGAAATTTTGCCTAACTAGCTATGGCAACGGCACAAACATAGCAAATGCTGCAAAAGCCATTGCATTAAATGGCCAGTTAAATGAATAGTTCCACACAGTCTGCACCTTCAAATTGGCAATAAGTGTAAAATAGAAAACACTGAACTTTAACTTGATTTTCATTCGGTTTAATAGCACATTATGTTGGCTATGATCTCTATTGTTTAGTGTGATTATCTTAGCTGTTTACACCCATGTTTGAAAATCGCCGTAATTACCGTAATTGCAATTTTTGTCAAAGAAATCGCGATTCAATATTTAATCCCGATCGTGCAGCCCTAGTCCAAACCAGACAATCCCTCACACTAGACAGAAGGCCATTTCAGACCTCGTCTGTCAAACCCATCACGTCGACACCCTGTCCTCATCCCAGGGGCACCCCCCCCCCCCATGGCAGGACCCTCGAGACCATCAGACAGAGAGTGACATTTGACTGGAAAGCTGAGATGCTGGGATAGCTGGTTTAAAACTGCATAAGAAGAAACCCGCCCGGAGGAGACAAAAGGGGGAGAAAAAAAGGAGCGGGAGACAGAAAAGGAGGAAGGGATGGCGGGGTTAGAGAGAAGTCAGACCTGAGGAGGGGAGATGTGAATCTGATTACACCAGCGGAGGAGAGAGGTGAATGGGATACACCCAATTGTTAAAGTCCTCCCCCGCCTCATCCCTCCGTCCTGGGGCAGATGGCGAGAGAAGAGAGAGAGGCAGCCCTTCATTGAGGAGGATCAATGCATTTAATGAGCCGTTCATTAGAGGAAGAAAGAGCGAATACTGTTACAGGTCAATGCCATGTGATTAGTAGATAACGTAAGAGAAGCAACTTGTAACCCGTATCCCTTTAGCACTCAAAAGCAATCATCAGCTTAATGCTGGCCCAACATTCACCAGCCCAACTACTCAGCCGGGACACACATAGAATATACGCTAAGCTATGGGAGGAAGGGGGGGACAATAAAACACTACTGGATATCGTAAGTCAAAGAGCTGCTGTGTGACACTCAGTGTATTTCATGGAGCCACATGCAAGCGGACCTGGAACAAAACCTCTGGTGCATCGCCACATCAGTATGTGTTGAATCAAACTTCCCCTGTTTAATCGGGAGGCCCAGTGTTGTACAGTTTAGTGGTCAGATGTGACCGGCTGACATGGAGGCTTTTAGGGTTGTGTTTGTTTACCTCCCGTGAATGAGACGGCGCCTCTCTCGCCTCCGTCGCCCACATGTGTTGTAATCTGGTTGGTTAAGACCACCTACAAGGGGAAAAAACAGAGGAGCATGAAGATAACGCACATCATTTCTTCATCAGTGCTCGTTTGCCCTTCTTTGCATGGTTTCTACCGCATTTTGCAGAAAAACTCTCCTCTATCTTTTGCCATATTCCTGTCCAATAAAACATGAAGAGCCTGAAAAAATATATTTAAAAAAATTAAACACAGAGAACATGGGTGGTCAGTTTGTATCCAAACCCGACCAATCCGGAGATAATTGTATTCTAAATATAATCTGTTCCAGGTCTGACATATTGAGTGATTTCCATTCAAATATCAGTGGAGGTGTCGCAACCTGCAATGAGCAATGTCAATCCAACTGGCCTTGATGAAATACCAATGTGATAAAGCTGTTGCCAATCCAGCAGACTCATAAGAAGAGATATATGGAGATAGAATACTGCCAAAATGTTTGTATTCACAGCATACAACTCACAAATGTGAGCCATGATTTGTAATTACACCGCATACAATCCACACATGTAAACAGTGATCTGTAAATACACAGCATACAATCCACACATGTAAACAGTGATCTGACAATACACAGCATACAGTCCATGCATGTAAACCATGATCTGTAAATACACAGCATACAATCCATGCATGTAAACCGTGATCTGTAAATACACAGCATACAATCCATGTATGTAAACCGTGATCTGTACACAGCATACAATCCACACATGTAAACCGTGATCCATAAATACAAAGCAGCAAATCCATGACTGTAAACCATGATTCATATATACACAGCATTAAACTCACAAATGCGTAGTTGAAAATAAAAAATATAAAAAAGAATTTTGGCAGTTACGTTCCGAGCTCAGGCCACAACTTACCAAATTGGAGATGAACAACCACAGTTAGTTAGCAAATGTTGTTGGCAGTAGTACTCACTACTACAGTACTGTGCTGTATGTAGCTAGCTAGCTGTCAGCAACCAACGTTGGCCAAGACACCTTCTAAATAACTTTTTTGAAAAATGTCTTTTTTCTGGACACTGTGAAATTGATGCATTTAATTTGATAATTTATGTGACTGACAAGGGAAAAAGTTAATCATTATAAAACTTAGCTAGCTAGGTACATCGAGCAACACAGTTGGTTGGATCTTTGTTGAAACCGAAAAGTAGATGACAAGATCACTGTGTGCTTAGGCAATTGGCTGGAAGTCACCAAGATATTATACTACATTACGAGACGTTGACTAGTGGTCTCACTCACATTTGTGGATCGTTGACCTGTGACCTGAACTTGGAACGTAACTGCCAAAATTCTGTGCACAAATGTAAACCGATCCACGCATACAACTTGATCCACAAAAGCACACTTGACAATTCTAACAAGAAAGTGTTGACAGACAAATCTGGTTGCATTTATACAAACGCTATTTTAGAAATATGAGTCAGGTAGTGTTTGTTTTGTGGATAGTGACTTACATTTGTGCATTTTTTAAAAGGTTTTTTGAAGTTTTCAACTACGCATTTGTGAGTTTAATGCTTTGTATATACGAATCATGATTTGCAATCATGGATTTGCTGCTGTTTATTCACGGATCATGGTTTACATGTGTGTACTGTATGCTGTGAATTTACGAATCATGGCACACATTTGTGTGCTGTATGCTGTGAATACAAACATTTTGGCAGTATTCTATCTCCATAGAGATAGCTCTTACAGTAGGTTTAATTCCCATGAGCTGTAATTGTCCTTTTGCATCAAGTCTCCAGCTTGAATGATCAAAATGTGCCTAGTGAGCTAGCCACCGCGGGCGTAAGTCAAAGTCCACAGGTCAATAATATGGCTCCAACAATAAACTCATGTTTGGACAAGCAATGAACTTGTGTTTTGTCCTTACCTAGGAAAATTCCAGAGAAAAAAACTGAGTTAAGCTGTGAAACTATAGCCTCAGCTACATCAAGTAAACTCACACCAAATCAACAATTCCACACAGAGTGGACTGGAAGCAAAGGGCTCCAATCTACTACAGTTATCCAGTCTCATAAAAGTTGGCACTGTGTCATACGTATAAACAAGAACTAGTAAATTTAACAATCCTGTTGGTTTGGCCCAGGGTGCTAATAACAAAAGTCTTTACTTGTTTAATCATGATAGCCCTTATAAAAGACTGATATGTGGGCCAGACAAGGTACTGTATGCTAACTTCAGTGTGGTTTCTTGTCAGGGCACATTTCAGTCGATTATATGAAGTGGGGTGAAGGCAACACGCTCCGTTGGCCCTGTCAAGTCCAGACAGCACATCAACCACAAACATGTCTGTACGTCAAAACGTGTGTGGAGAGACGCATGACTAGGGTTGCAAAACTACCAGTAATATACCAAAGTTACCAGAATCTTCAGTCAATTTGTCATTACCAGAATATATTACTCAATCTATCATAACTTTAGTCATTTATCCATAAACTATTAAAAATGCATTATAGTATTAATTTTGCATGTCTGCTTCCATCTTATCTTAAGTTTCAGATCACACTATTCAAGGGAAAACAGTAAATGAATGGAAAATAGCATCTAGTCAACAATGGTATTATTGTTCCAAACTGTAGACACTTTTCAAAACTGACAACAACAAAGCACTGAAAACAAATACAATGTATGTTAACATGTGTAAAAACCGTCCTGACATTCTAAAGTTGTGTCAAACGGCCCTTTCTACAGCTTTATGACTGTAACGACCAATGCATTCTCTGCAGACATACAAAAATAGCAGTAAATAATGCATAAATTACTATGATGCATGAACAAGCACTTGACTCCACAGCCTCAATGCCGCAGCTGTTTGAAACACTACCTGTTCACCTCCGGCTGTCAGATGGAGTCCAGCATTACTAGAGGACATGGATTTTGGAACTCAACATTTTCCTACCAAGAAAGAAAGCCTGATTAAGAAAGGCTTAAGTTGCGAGGGAAATTATTGCTGTTGTAATAACTAATATCAGTCCCCTATGCTGATAGGCTAGCAGTTGGAGTGATCAGAAATACACTACATGGCAAAAAGTATGTGGACACCCCTACTAATTATTCAGATGTTCAGATGTTTCTGCCACAGCGGTTACTCACAGGTGCATAAAATCCAGCACATAGTCATGAAATCTCCATAGACAAACATCGGCAATACAATTGGTCATACTGAAGAGCTCAGCGACTTTAAACGTGGCACAGTCACAGGATGTCACCTTTGCCACAAGTCAGTTTGTGATATTTCTACCCTACCAGATCTGCCCCGGTCAAATGTAAGTGCTATAATTGTGAAGCCGAAGCATCTAGGAGCAACTACAGCCCAGCCACGATGTGGTAGATCACGCAGACAAACAGATCAAGGTCGCCGAGTGCTGAAGCGCGTAGCGCATAAAAATCGCCTATCATCTGTTGCATCACTCACCAGAGTTCCAAACTGCCTCTGGAACCAACATCAGCACAAGAACTGTACGTCGGGAGCTTCACAAAATGGGTTTCCAGAACCGAGCAGCTGTATGTAAGCCTCACATCAACATGCGCAATGCCAAGCGTCGGGTGGAGTGGTGTAAAGCACGCCGCTACTGGACTCTGACGCAGTGGAAATGTGTTCTCTGGAGTGACGAATCACGCTTCGCTATCTGACAGGCAGATGGACGAATCTGGATGTGGCGGATGCCAGGAGAACGCTACCTATTGGAATGCATAGTGCCTTCTGTAAAGTTAGGTGGAGGAGGGACAATGGTCTGGGGCTGTGTTTCAGGGTTTGGGCCCCTTAGTTCCAGTGAAGGGTCAAGTTAATGCTACAGGACACAAAGACATTGTAGACAATTGGTTGCTTCCAACTTTTTGGCAACAGTTTGGGGAAGGCCCTTTCCTGTTCCAGCATGACTGTGCCTCTGTGCAAAAAGCGGGGGCCATAAAGACATAGTTCGACAAGGTTGGTGTGGAGGAACTCGAGTGGACTGCACACAGCCCTGACCTCAACCCCATTGAACACCTTTGAGATGATAATAGGCTAGCAGTTGGAGTGATCAGAAATACACTACATGGCAAAAAGTATGTGGACACCCCTACTAATTATTAAGTTCAGATGTTTCTGCCACAGCGGTTACTCACAGGTGCATAAAATCCAGCACATAGTCATGAAATCTCCATAGACACAAAGAGGGGGCCATAAAGCCATGGTTCAACAAGGTTGGTGTACAGGAACTCGAGTGGACTGCACAGAGCCCTGACCTCAACCCCACTGAACACCTTTGGGATGAATTGGAATGGTGATTGGAGCTAGGCCTTCTCGTCCACATCAGTGCCTGAACTCACAAATGCTCTTTTGGCTGAATGGGCACAGAATCCCACAGAGACACTCCAAAATCTTGTGGAAAGCCATCCCAGAAGAGTGGCGGCTGTTGTAGCTGCAGTGGGGGTGGGGACAATTCCATATTAATGCCCATGGTTTTGGAATGGGATGTCCAACAAGCTCATATAAGTGTGATGGTCAGGTGTCCACATACTTTTGGCCATATAGTGTACTTCAAAGCAACAATAAATGGCCTTTCCTGCCTCTAGTGTTGAGCTGTGTTACTGACTAGAATAAAAATACACAGTGGCCAATTCATTAATTATTTAACATAAACATTTGTAAAATGGGTTAGTTGTTTTCTTCAAATGTACATTATAGGAAAACATTCCTACAGAGTTTACTGGACTTGTTATTTAAATCCCTGAAAGAGGGCAGTTTACTTTCTCTTGGATTACATTATGGGATTACACTGACATCTAGAGGCTGAATATCAGTTCTATACTTGGTAGTCAGAAGTACTAGACCAAAGGATCATCTAAGGATACTCAAATATAAACCCCTCCATAGTCTTTTAAAGGTCCACTCCGGTCACATGATCACCTGATTGAAATTTCCAAGCTCCTCCAAAAGCACACTGTTAAAAAATTAAAAATTAGGTTCAAGTTTGCAGCAGATCGTTTGGGGAGAGGGACGCACTGCTCTGTCGTTTTCAATAGAAATGATTGGTTTACAAGGCTGGACTTCCCAGCCGGAAGGACATTTCAGATCGATTGGAGTGGCTCATCCTACCATCTCTCTCTCTCCTTCACTCAAACACACATACTACAAGCACACACTCATCACCTGCTTCAGTGAGACCCACATCAGTGCTCAAGATAAAAAAAGTTTGTCATGGCCCACGTGGATTTCCAGTATCACCACAACCTCTCCAATTTGACTACCAGCACAATGGTCAAATGGAGGATGTCATTTCAATTGCTACTAACACAGATGCAGAACACCTGAAGAACAACAACTATGTGAAAATGCTGTTGAGTGACAATAACACTGTTGTCCCTCCGAACTTGTCAACAGGCTCAGAGCACAGGGGTCCGGACACCACTCCATGCAACAGGATGCTGCACATTCAGGGATTTGTCCTCAGCCCACTGATTGACTCCCAATTCAACCACAACCGTGTGACTGGTAGCCAACAACTATGAGTCAGTCTGAATGGAAGAGGTAAGCAAACCAGCGTTGTGGTGCCAGGACAACAACCTCTCCTTGAATGTCATCAAACCGTAGTAAATGACTGTTGGCTTTATGAAGTAGTGGACAGGACCCGCTCTGGTCCACATCAGCAGAACATCAGTTGCCAGTCAGCGGTTTAATTCCTCTGTGTTCACTTGCCAAAGACTTGTCATGGACTATCAACACCACCAACATTGTCGCAACAGAGATTATATTCCCTAAGAACTAGAGAGGGTTGGCATTCCACCCTGGGTCCTCTTCAAATAGCACCACAGCACCTTCCACAGCCTCCTGACTGGACACATCCTGGTATGGGACTGTTCCAGCCCCAAGGCCCTACAGCAGAGAGTAAAGACGGCCAGTTACATCATCAGGGCCAAGCTCCCACCCATCCAGTACAAAACAGTGCATGAGGAAGGCCTGCATTATCAAGGATCCCCTTCGGGGTCTGCATCGGAGTACGAAATACTGTAGCAAATATATACTAGCCTTGCTACTTGACGGTTGCATCCTTATCTTCATTAATTTTCATAGCTTTTTTCGTATTGTGTCCCTACTTAATTTTCTTTCTTTTTTTCCTCTATTTCCTCTGCTATTTCTACTTCTGCTGCATTGTCATGAGGGAACCGGCAAATGAGAATTTAGTTCAACAGTCCATACTCTGTGTATCCTTTTCACGTTACAACTAAAACCTGACAACGAAACACCCAGACACACCGGGATGCGGAAGGCCTGGGCCAGGTATTTGAGAGTGGCAGCCTCTTGGCCCAGTAGGTTGCTGCGATGGGCGAGGTTCCCAGGAAGTGAGGTGTCATATTCCTTCCTCACCACCGAGGCCACCGAGTCCAGAATCACCAAGCCAGCCTTTGAGGAGATGATGTCCTCATCCAGCCTCTTCAGTCTGGAAGTAACCAAAACAAAACATTACCACTTAAACACACACAGACTTAGTATCAGACAGTTCCCTATGGCCCAAAAACACTTTATGTGGCCAGAACATGCCCAACAGAAGAGTGAAGGCCATGTTTTAGAGAAACTACGGGCAACACGTTAGCCTCTACCGGTCCAGGACATCCTGACACGTGAGCTCCCGAAAAACGTGGACACGTCCAGCCATCTCCAACACACGGTCCTTGCAGAAGTAGTCTGGAAACCTGTTCTGAGCAATCTCCACTAACCTGGTAGAATGATTAGCCAATAAACAGATTTGTAAGACAAACAATGCATTCATAAGACATAGAGTATGTCATACAATATATTACATAGAAGGCATTTTAACATGCATTCCCTGAAACTGACTAGTCAACATTTTAAAGCAACTAGAACTTCATAATCAGTCACTAGGAAATATTTCAAAAATGTCAGTCGCTATTCTATACTTAATAACAAAAATCTAATAAATCCTAGTATTAGTATATACTACTAGTTGCACTTTTTAACAGTCATAAATGCCAAAATTATTCACTTGAAATTAGGCCTAGTTGCTTTTTCAATTCTTACTACCAGTCACTATTCCGGTTTTACTAGTCAAAATGTAGTAGTTACTAATGCTTATTCCTAATGAGAAGTTCCTAATCATGAATTAGTGAAAACATAAAGGTTAACTACTATATATTGAATAAGTACTACAGTATTATTTAATCAACTTTTAACTATGAAAACGGAAAAGATTACTGACAATTAAATTAATATATGCTAGTTTCTTTAAAACCATAACTAGTCAGTTAGGCTACAAAGAATAAATCAAAAACAAATATAAGTGAGAGATATTAGTAGATACTAGGTGCACAAAGAGAAGAGAAACACTGATGGAAAAAAATCATTTTCACCGCTCTGCTGAAAAAGCTGACTCAGTATCTATGTAGATGACTCCGCTGTCCAGGCCGCCCATGCTCTTTGGTAGAGTGGCTAACACACTGAGCATCATACACATCTGGCTCTTCCCACAACCTGAGGGGCCTGTCACCTGAAAAAGGCAATAACATCTACTGTATAATTGTTGTTCACATTGTGTAGTTGTTTACTTTACGATCATCAACTCCCACCAATTCTCGTACACAATAGGAAGTTGTGTAACCTCTGTGAGTGTCCCCCGTGATAGCCCTCCTTGTAGAAGTCTGTCTAGGCCAGGCAGTGAGGTGGAGAAACACAGGTCAGCACGCTGCTTCCACACCTCCAAAGCCTGAGGAAGAACAAAAATTACGATAAGAAATATTTCATAACTTAAGAGCGAAAAATTATTGAGATATAAACGTTACACGGGTGTTTGTTGATGTTGACACACCGTGGTCATTGAAGGGGCGCAGGCCTGACTGACAGATTTCAGCAGTACCAAAACCTGTTGGTAACTCTGTCCGGCGAGGCGCATCACCTCTATAGGTGTGAGGGACAGCAGGTCCTGGTGACAAGATCGCAGCAGTCACAGATGATAAAGCCATCAATAGTGTCAATATTCGACCATGTCCATGTTGACAGTTCACAATGCTAGCAGCAAGTTCTCGAGTTCTTACCTGGCAAGTTTCTATTTGGTGTCGTTTGAGTCTGTCGCATAATTCGACTGATAGTCCGGTTCTTCTAAGCTTTTTACTTGCCATTTAGCTAATTAGCAAGAGTAGCTAATATATCAGCAGAAAATATTTTGGGAGTGAAAGTAAAAGTACAGCTAATTAGCCACTAAATTAAAAAAAAGTAGTAAAGTTCGAACCGCACGTTGACTCGCAAACGCTAATAAAGCTACATTGCTCTTCCAAAGAAGCAAGCAATAATGTGCAAAAATGTAAAACATTCCACAGTTTGCAATATGTTTTAATCTACTTTCACTCCTTAATTTGCTAGCTAGATCCGTTGCCTAGACAGCAGCATGACAAAAACCGCTCTTTGCATTTTGGTTAAAGTAGTCATATGGAGGTTAGTGATGGGTCGTTCGCGAGTGAACGGTTCTTTTTGAAAGGCTCTTTCTGGTGGTGAACGTTGGGAACTGACATTGGTGAAATGAGCCGTTCATTTGGCGATAGGCATACTTTACTTCTATTTTTGCTAAAACCACGATCATTTTCAGAAACGTTGCTACATTATTCACAAAAATGCATATCCGAACTGGAGAAACTATTTATTGCGTGGAGAGCGCAAATGTGTGTTCCACGCACATTTTGCAGAAGGGAAATAAATCATATGATCTAATAATTAGAACAGTTCAGATGCAGCCTATTTAAACGTGCATTTCCTGCTCTGAAGTAATTGTAGTTTATGATTTCTGCTTTACATTGGAGATTGTTCTGGGATTCGTTTTACGCACTGAAATCGTAGAGCCGTTCGGGAGCCAATTGAGCCGTCTCTTATCAGTGAACGGCTCATTGAAAGGTCTCGGAATGCCCACGATTTAATTCTTCTTCTGCTCTTCTTTTTTTCTTTATGATTTAGACCGATTTAGACCAAAGTCAAAGGTGCATATACTGCCACCTATCGTACTGGAGTGTGAAGCTGGTCAAAGCATCACTTATGCAAATACGTCCGTTTATTCTTCTAACTCTGAGGCTAGGGAAGCATCTTCAACCAATGTTTCCTGCGAAGATTCTTCTCTGAAATAAATGTAAATTTATTTGTAAATGTAAATGTGAATATCACAAATGTCAAAGCGAAAAAGTGTTTGTGTGTGAAATGCATGTTCAAATAGGTTGGATTTTATCTTTCATTTTTTTTTAGATTGTGGCCTATTATTTTTTAACCTTATGTTACGGAACGGGAAACATTTGCCTGAAACACAAATAAGTGCTTTCTCCACTCTTTATTGTTTCTTCGGTGCGGTAATGCAGTCTTTAAATTCATTATTTTGTGATCTTTGTGTGAGGTCAAATATTAAGGAAATCATAGAGCTAAATGAATGGCTCCTTCCACCAGTGTTTCCCAATATTTACCAAAAAGAGGCTTTCAAAAAGAGTTCTTTCACAAATGACCCATTACCACTCTACACCAAACGCTGTCAGATAAAGGCCCTAAAAATAGTCAATAACTCCAGCCACCCAAGACACTGACTGTTGTCTATACTGCAGGGCAGGCCTGGTGTGCTGTGTCAGTTCCCTAAGTCTGTAACCGTCAGATCTTTTCACAGCTTCAGTGATTATCAACTGTCTCTTTTCTCTATGGTATCCCTTCAGTATTGAATATAATAAATAGTCCTTTATTTCATTTTCTACTCTTCTAATCTTTCATGATTTGGATAAGAGTCTGTAAGTGAATGAGGATGTCACTGTTAGTCGACACTATTTTTTAATGTAGCACATAACAAATACAGATTGATTTGGGTCTTTTTGGCTGTCCACTGCCATCTTAATTCTACCATATTCACTGCATCCTTATAGAAGACCTGCTCAACTTCTCAGGTCCTCACCACTTTGACCACGTTTACCCTGGCTCTGGAACACGACTTAATAATAATAATAATAAATGTTGGCGTTTATAGTGTTTACGCTTTCACACATATACAAGGTGTATTACACACGTGTGTACTGGAATTATTTCATATCCCACCTCCACCTCCACAGAGAGGGATATCACAGCAAGTGGATCAGCCATTCATGGCAACCATGGAGCAATTAGGTTTAACTGTTCTGCTCAAGCACGGAGAGACAGATTGTTCACTTGGGCAGCTTGGTGATTTCCAGTTACAGGAGAGGCTATCAAAATATATTTTTGTCTATTGTGTTACGATGGGACTGTAAAATAGAACAGAAGCAACTATCATGACATAGACTCACCAAAGGCTGAAAGCCAATCACAAATGTATTGTACTGTGTGCTCATCAACTGTTTTCCTCACTTTCCCTTTCCCTCTAGACCCATCCCTCCATCTCCCTCAGCCTGTATCTTTATCCGTCTGGCGCAGGGTGGGAGGCCCATGTAAGGCCATCGTAACAGGGTTCTCCCTTATCACCAGAGCGATAAGCACCTCTTCTGTACCCAGAGGTTGGCAGGCATGTCCCAGTCACTGAGGTAGCTAGTTAAAATAGAGGCTCAATGAAGAGTACAGAGAGGGGCTGGCTGATAAGCCCAGTGAAACCGGTACAGTTCACTCTGCCAACTTGTCACTCAGGGCAACACAGTGGACTACAGGTATTTATAAGACATGTAAAAGGGAGACTGTTCAGATAGGGTCTAATAAACGGTGCATTGCTTGTGCATAGGTTGATAGTCTGCTATGGAGACCAAAATGGCCCAACTCCATCCGTTTTTGGTCGGTGAGCCAAAAATGAGTTTCTGCGTAGACCCTTCTGGTAATGTTTATTTTAAGATTAGTGCATTCCCAGACTCCACAGGGAAAGCAAGTGGGCTCCTGTGGAAAATAGCAACACTATTTCCATCTATGTTCATTATGTTTAAGAGTGTTTATCTTATCATAAAAATAAAACATGCATTAGAGGGATTGCAATGGAAGAGTATTTCTTTTGGAATCAATTCAAGATTTAAAATGTAAACATTGCTGTAAATAAGGAGTTGGACTGTTTGTGACTCTTCTTAAAAAGCATATCCTATTGGTTGAGACAGTATAGCCTAGACTACACTTAAAATATATAATTAAGAAAACAATCAAATGTAATTCTATTCCATGCAAATACTTAAAAATGAATGTAACAACTTGCCATTGAGTTTTAAACTGTAACTGAGACAATTTCAGGATTGGATTGATAAGATTATTTGAGTTTCAAGATATTTTGTAGCGCAAGTGTAAATACCTAATGCACATTATCTGAATGCCAAGGATCTACAGTAGCCTACAGTATCTACTGCTTAAAACAGTCCTGGGAAATTTAGAGCATCACTTAACGTTCCATTGATGTAACGATAAAGAGCGTATCCTAACAACCACATGAAGTGAATACAAACAGAGATGTCCAGGGAAACTGTTTCCGTTGGTTTCCGTCATGATTAACCAAGTTCAAATATAGCTAGGACATCTGATATAGGATGGCTGACTGTCTCTTGGAAATGTTTTGCGGTAATGTCTCAAATAAAAGTTAACTCGCAAATATATGTCTCCATATAACCTGCAATATTGGGAATAGTTTGTTTCTAATGCAGATTAGCCTATAACGTTATGCCCAATCTCTGTCCTCATGGATTAGGTTGTCTGCAGTGCTGTGGCCAAGGGAGCAATTTACCGTGTTGGGACGGTGCAGAATCAGCAGCTCATACGTCATCATCAAGGAGGGGCTATATAAATTTAGCAGAATAATGTAAGGGAGGATGCTGCCTTATAATTCCACTTGTCCCTCAATAAAAGCTAGAGAAAAAAATAGACGATTCAAATTGCTGAATTAAACTGAAAACGGATATCAATTTTCTATAGTACAGAATATATGGAACATGGCATCAAAATGTCCTAAATGCGACAAGACGGTTTATTTTGGTAAGTGTTTTTTTTCAATTGATTATGTTGCTCCAATACAGATCTACCATGTGTTTTGTGTAATGAAAACTCCCAAGAATCAACAATGCTTGCTAATATATGGACTGGCTATCCTAGCCTCAGTTACGGCTATTCTACCTAAAATAAGGCGTTTATCTGAGCACTCGTCACATTATAATTATACATAAAGCCTATACAATATTAGCTGGTAATGTTAGGCCTAATTAGGCAAGTGCATGCTGATGATCAATATTGAAATAACCATGGAGTCTATTTAGCCTACTATCGGTATAAGCTAGATAGGCAATGGGTCGGTAGAGCGTGGCTATACATAGTCTAAACCAATTAGACCTTGGTCATTGACGGTAAGTGACTTCTGATCGGATGTTTTGGAATCAGACATGTGCTCGTTCGTTTTTGTCTTAATTAAAAAACTACGCCCTGCAGACGCGTCAAGAACAAGGCTTTTAGAGCGCAGTAACCGCACGCAGCTGATCAATTGGGTTTTGAGAGAGATGGACAAAATGAAACATCTTTCTAAAGATTTGTGACAAATACAGCATTCCATTGATGGTTAAATGGGTTTAAATACATATTTTCTAAATCGATAGCGATTAACAGTAGGACTATTCAGGGATGTGTTCGTGGTTATAAAATATTTGACATGCAGCCATTAGCCTAGCTGCGTGGCACAATAAAGAGATAGCACTAAATCCATGAATTAGGCATAGGGTTACTCCGTGGGTCTCTCACCCCCAGGAATTTCACAATTTCGCTCACCTATCTCTCCGGATTAATATTAAGTGCAAGTTGATTCGAGTATCGTTCAAATACGGTCTGGGGGTCCCCAAGGAGAGGTTTGTGAACCATTTGGCACTGGCCAAATAAAATGTTGCTGCTCTTAGATAAGCCTGACCATACATGTGAATTATTCATTTGTCTCATCCGTGTAATGGATCGACTTTGCCGTGCCCTATCTCTGGAGAACAATAGGATTCCAATTTCAGAACTAACTGGCATGGACAGCTCTTAAAGAAGGAAATCCCGCGCGTGAGCGACTGGCCCCCCTGCACCCAAAAATGACAGCGCGTGCATGTGAATCTAAAACATTGTAAAGATGCAGATTCAACATGTTCTCTTATATGGTCTAGCAGACATGTCCATGTTGAGGGATAAAGTATATGAATCAATGTAGTCTCATACATTTCCTTTCCACTCACCTGTAAAAAGTACAGGCTACACCGTACCTACACTATAGAGAAAGAAACATTGGGGAAAAGAGAAATGCAACTATCTCTAGTTTAAATAGTTGACTCTTTTGCTTAAGTCATGAATAACAATAAGATTTCCTGGTACTTATTTTTCTTGTGTTAGGTATATAATAGCGAGACAGAAAGAAACCTTTGAAAACCTGCCTGACACAAATTTAACCTTTGAAGCACTTGTTTCTTCTTACCTTTATTTATTTACCTTCATTTACACAGAGGAATCAACTGACACCTTGGTGTCTTTTACAGCTGAGCCCTGTATATAACAATAAAAACACATACAAAATGGAAAAAAACATACCTAATTCACTCCAAATGGACAATACCTCTGGCGTTCTATGTAGTAATGAATTAATGAAAACCTGGTATTAGATAACCTGAAATACTGAATGCACTGTCAGACCTTAAAAACAAGTATCTCAATACCTTAATGTGTTGAAATGTGACCAACAAAGAGGGAAATGCTGTTGGTCACGGCATGTGACCAACAAAGAGGGAAATGTGGCTCTTTGTATTTCTTTACATACATACCAGCTGGCCCCTAAGGGTCCTTGTTCCTTTAGTCCCTATCTTCTCTGATATTGTCACTGAGTGCTTTTAGATTTGCAGTGTGTACTTACTCTAATCCCACTCTCATTCCGAAAAACAGTTCTCTCTGAGTCCCACTGCCTCGGTACCTGAGAACATTCCTCTGAAACTGTACTGACTGCATGTATCATTTCATGTCATTCTCCTGTCCATGAAAGCCATTGATAACAATAATCTCCCCCCTTCCTTCCCTGCCATGCATTAACTAAATAGGCAATAGGGGTTGTGAGAGACCCAGACATAGAATCCTGCTCCCAAACTGCCACTAGATGGAGCTCATCAATTTAATTATGTATAGCAATGTACCAAACGAGAAACTAAATCCCCCCCAAGCACCCCTTATTATTGACCAATAAAACACGAGGGACTGTTAGGCACAACGCATCACGGAGTGCCTGGATACAGCATTTAGCCATAGTAAACTGACAAAATACCACAAACCCCTGAGATGCTTTATTGCTATTTATTGGTATACATTCTCATATACCACAGCTTCCAGGCAATTGGCATTAAGGATTCAAACCACATGGTTTACAATTTAAAATAAACAACCTGACAGCGTTTACACATTTTTTTTTAACTTTCTCATCTCTTTCTTGCTTACTTTCTTTATTTTACTATGTTCATGTGTATGTGAGAGAGAATGCCATGTGTGCAGATGGGAAAGCTACAGGGGAAGAACTAAAAAGGGAGAGAAAACTGCCAGCAGGGACATACTCTCAGGACTCTCCCTTGACATGTACAGAGAGTCAAGGGAGAGTCTGTCCACATTTGTGGCCACTCCCTTCCACTTAACTGTTCACTGTTTCTATGTCCTCTGTATCTCTCTCCTGTTAATCCCACAGTAGCCAGGGATAGGCAGTAGACAGTAGTGTACAGGAAGTATTTACAGCATAAAAGATATGTTCTTACTGTAGTGTAATTCATAGGCAGACAGTTTGTGTGTACTTTAGTGTGTGTGGTGTTTGTGTGTTCATGTTTTAGTGTGTGTGTGACCAAGAACGATGGACAGGCAGAATGGACAGAAGTGGGGCGATGGCTTTGGGATTTGAGATATGAAACAGGCTTTTAAATTACAATGGTGAATGCAATGATTACTCTGGCACAGTGGGCAGCAGAAGATATAGTGACAAGAAAAAACTAGCAGCACAATGGAGATGTGTAGAAAATGCCAGATTAATTTTAACATAAAAGAGAATTGAGTCATCTGTAGATAACCAGACTTCCGTTCAAAAGGAAATGTACAGGGTTTGTTTTAGGTTGATAAAGAAATGGCTGATATAATCCTACCACCAGAGTTAATGTGTTCTTCCCTACATGACAACGCCAAATAATGTAACAGTCCCCATTTTTTCTTTGCCACAGCCGAGAAGGTAACATCTCTGGGCAAAGACTGGCACAAGTTTTGTCTGAAATGTGAGCGCTGCAACAAGACTCTGAACCCAGGGGGCCATGCTGAGGTAAGGGGAGTTGCCCCACACAGAGGCGGGTGATATTCTCAGGGGGCTTTGGGTGAAATAGAGAGGGGTATCTAGGCAGACATTTTGGCTCTGGTACCATTTATCTCTGAGAGGCTTAGAGACTCATTGTTCTGAAATACTATTAATCCATTGTTCTGTACATGAGGCTAGGCCATTACCAGAGAGGATTAGCTCATTTTTAGGTTGTATAAGGTACAATAGGCTGCTGAAGAGTATGGTGTGTGTACTGTGCAGTGATATGCAAAGATTCCTCCAAAGCTACAGTAGACATTTTAAACACAGTTCAGTTATTTACCCTATAACACTAAAATGGAAAATCATTACGCTGTGTCCGGTGTACCTCAGTTGGTACAGCGTGGTGGGGTGGGGTGGATCCATGGGGTCTGTCTTTTCAAACTGATTGATGGACCAGTGATAAAGTTTAAATGGGGAATATCTGAGGAACTCTGAATAATTTTGTAGAAAATAAATATTTGAAACAATCACTGAAAACATCAACTTCAGAGGTTTTCTGGTCATTGAGGCTAGAATTTATGGTAGTAGTGTGGTAAACATCTTACATGTGGCTCCTTTAAATACAAAGTGGCATTTGGGTTCATACCAAGATTCACCCCAATGCAGTAGTCTAAGCCTAAAAGAACTGGCCATAGGGAAGAGCAACCATGTCACTGCCTACTTCACTACTTACTCTTGGTAGCTAAAGAAGACGGAAATAAACAGAGTTTATTTTTTTTTACTTTGGTTTTGAAAAGTGACGTTCTGTCCTGTCTGCACTGATTTGTTGGGAAAGTCTGAAGAGAACCACCTTACAATGTGTTCCCCAGTTCAAAGTTGCCCAGACTCTATAATTGAAGCCAGACCCTAGTCACTGATACCTGTAGGGGTTTCCAGCCTACCAGCGTAGTCCAATGTGCCTGTACCCAGAAACTGTATCTGCTCAACTGTCCTCTGTTTGCAGCATGATGGAACACCCTACTGCCACAAGCCCTGCTATGCTGCCCTCTTTGGACCTAAAGGTGCAATGTGTCAACTTAATGGCCAGCCTTGATTAGTTTTGTGCTAATTAAGTCTGGTCCAGGACTAAAAAATCAAGCTGAATGGAGAATCTCTATTGAGTTGGATTTTTTTTGTCCTGGACTAGGACTAAGTCTGTGTCTGTGAAACTGACCCTATGTGCTTATAAAATATATTGGATTAATCACAGTAAACCTATAACATGGGCCTAATTTATGCTTTACAGACAATCTTATGTAAAATGACACTGCTTTGATTCATGTGCTGGAAGGCATACTGACTTAAGTTTCTTTCTCTAGGCGTGAACATTGGAGGTGCAGGCTCTTATGTTTATGAGGCTCCTGCCAACAATACCCTGACCAGCGTTTCCATGGAAATAGAGGCCAAACCCGAGGAGAAGAAAGCTCATGCCAGAGGCCCAGTAAAGGGTAAGAAGCATGAGATTAAACACAGACAGGTAGACAAGTGAAGAAACTGTAATGCATTATCCTATAACGACAGGGTATTCATTCTATTTTGACCGCAGGTTGTAACAAGCCTCTTGTTCTCAATCTCTTTTTGACGCAGCTGCAAGCTTCTCTACTTTTTCTGGAGAACCCAGTAAATGTCCAAGGTGCAGCAAGACAGTGTATTTTGGTAAGTTATGTTATAGTCCACGTCATTTCCTGTGTAGCTACCTGTATGTATCTGGGTTTCTGAGTGGGTGTAAACAATGTACATGGTGGCTGGCCACTGGGGGTAGAGGAATGGTGTTTCCATAGTGATATGTCTGATTGTGTGCTTGTGTGTGTGTGTGTGCATGCGTGCGCATGCGTGCGTGCGTGCGTGGGTCGGTGTGCGTGCAGCTGAGAAGGTGACATCCCTGGGGAAGGACTGGCATCGACCTTGTCTGCGCTGTGAGAGGTGCAGCAAGACCCTGGCCCCAGGCAGCCATGCGGAGGTGAGACAGAGATGGGAGGAGCAGAGAGCGGAGAGCGATGAGTAGGGTTTTGGGAGATGCCCTGCCTGGCCACTCTGTGATGACATGAAGCAGAGCCTTATAAATAGAATTAGACCACAGCCGCTGGGTCTAACACAGAACATTGACTGGGAATGGAGTCACCTTTATTGGCCAAGTACATGTTCACATACTCGGAATCTAGACAAAGGAATTCACAAATAGCAAGTATGATATATTAAACGGATCATAGAGACAAACGACACATAGAAGGTATAAAAGTATAAAAATGTCCAGTAGAAAATGTGCTAAGAATATAATTACACATAAAATTTACAGTAGAACCTACTGTTTACATCATTGCAGTGGGAGTGAAGCACAGTGCTGTTCTAGTAATATGTCTATAGCCATACTGTAGATAAATGAAGACCTAATGCATTTGGCAAGAACCTTCTCAGTACGGTAAATGATATTCATTCTATTCTGTTACAGCACGATGGGCAGCCCTACTGCCACAAACCCTGCTATGCCACTTTGTTTGGGCCTAAAGGTAGGCTTTACGAACCCCAGACTTATCTTCCTCTTAAACATAAAGAACAAACACCTTTATTCATTAAAGCTGTAATTATATTTAATAGATAACACCATATTCCAATGTCTCTGTCCCTTGACCCATTCCAGGGGTGAACACTGGAGGTGTTGGGAGCTATATCTACAATGAACCCAGTGCTGAGGCAGACCCTGAGGCCCAGTCTTGAGCCTACCTCCATCCCCAGCACACTCGACCTCTTCGACAGTGATCCTATGCCTTGTTACTATTCTTAGTTAAACTCACTCTATCTGTTTTTCCAGCCTTTGCCTACACTTTCAGCCCCCCCCCACCCCCCCCGAACTACACTTTTCAGCATCTACACAAATGTGTGAAATTTTACCGTACATGTTACATGCTAGCTTCGTCTTGCTATTTGTCCATATATTTTAACATTTAGATTGATTATTTAGTCTTTTACGTTTTGTTTTCCCTGATGGCTGGTTGGAAATAGCTCCATAGCATGAAATCTTGGTTGGTCATGGCTTTCAAGGTATAAAGGTTCAACAGATGCATTTCCATAACCTCTAGAAACAGTGATTACGAGTGTATTTAACACTTATTTGAAAGCGAGGCAAACATAGAACCCTCTGACTGATAATTATTGTTTATAAAGATTATGGAATTACCTGTGTTGATGGGAAATTTTCATGACATGTTACATACCAAAGCCAAATACTAGCCATGGGGAAATGTTTGCAGGATGCAGCTGGCTATAGGCCTAACTCGCAAAGTTGGATATATTATGTTCTGTTGCATTTCTCTATCGTTTATATCAAATTTTTGTACTGAAATTAATTCTGTGATATAGAATGTAAGTCCAACTGTATTCCCCTTTCTGATCATTTGTGTCTTTCCAAGATGCCAAATTTACAGAATTGTGTGTGAGGATGTATAGAAAAATGTGTATTAAATGAAAGCCTCCTTATCATTTGATGATACACAATAGGACAGAATGAGGGGTCAGTGTTTTCCATTACCTGAGAAAATGGAAATTTGTGCACATTTGAGAGCCAGAAGCAGTTGTCGTGTTGATTTTTATGCCGCTATAGGCTCTGTTCAGTATTTTTTTGCCAAATTCATCATTCACCCTGGGTCTAAGACAGGATGATAGGTATAAACATAATAGATAGAGCATACTAGGAATGTGCACATTGTGATTCAGCCTATTGAGATAGTTGATTATGTTTTGTACTTAGGGTGTTTAGTACCAAATATCTGTTGCTGAGAATGGGTCGTCAGACTTTTTCTACAATAAAGTTGGGAGAACATAACAGTTTATTTTGTGTCTTTTGTGAGATTTATTTGTTTTAGTACAATACCTACTAGCCAGTAGCCACGTACAAGGCATAGGCCTATTCAGGACATCAATATTTTCTACCAGCAGGGTGCGACTATTCTTCGTGTATCGAGGTGTCACGAGCACATGGCCATAATCTGAAAAAAATGCCAAGGCTTGTGAATGTTGTTGAGGTGATTGTTCCTACCATGCTCACATATCTTTTGAAACATTAATTACTTGTTGTAATGTCAGCTGCGATTATTGTCGCCGCAGTCGTCGGCGGTGGAATATTGCTAATTGTCCGTAGAATGTTCCCTCGAAAGAAAGCCGCAGAGTTGCTACCGTACCCTACCGATATGATGCGTGGAAAGACTGTAATTGTGACCGGAGCTAACAGCGGCATAGGGAAGGCCGTAGCCGGGGAGCTGCTCAAACTCCAGGCCCGGGTCATCATGGCCTGTCGGGACCAGCAGAGGGCTAAGGAAGCGGCACTGGAGATCAAGAAGCAAGCAGGGCCAGAGTGCGGGGAGGTTGTCGTCAAACAACTGGACCTCGCCTCACTTCTGTCTGTTCGGTGCTTTTGCGAGGAGATCCTGAAGGTAAAGTTTAGCTAAAATGGCTACTATACGAGTGAGCGGGCTGGAGATCCGACTTCACATAGAATTGAATTTTTATTAAAAATGGTGTTGCAATTGTTGATATTTATTTATTTTGGATAACAATTCAGTTGTATACTTCGGAACTCGATTCCGCATGTCCTGTATACCGTACACTATAACGGCTATTTTTAGCTAGTGGGGCAAGTATAGTCTTAATAACACGGGATATGAGGCAACTTGTTAATTTTCGGGTTAATTGAGGTAAAAGACGGGGTCCGCCTGAGGTTCATAGAATGTTCTGTAGGCTACGTCCTCTTCGTTCTAACGTATTGTTTTGCAATGAAGGTTGGTAAGGCTACTGGACGCCATAGTGAGCTGTCCAATGTTCTGAAACAGTCACGTGTTCAGTCACGTGGGTAGGCCTACATTTTATTTGTTTACAAAAGCAATTAACATCCATTCCATTTTAAAGGGATTACGTTCTGAGACATGGTCTTTCTTATCCCGTTTCTTGAAATCACTTGCATTGATCATAGTTGATTACAAATTATAGAATCAAATGGAGACCAACAAGATGCAGTCCTCCAGCCTATTACACAAATCCCTGCTGCTAATTGTACAGTAGCCCATGTATGCCTCTTAAATGTGTCCCTTTATCTGCCCCCTTATTAGGAAGAACAAAAAGTTGACGTGCTCATTAACAACGCTGGCATCTACCAGTGTCCCTACACCAAGACAGAGGAGGGCTTCGAGATGCAACTAGGGGTCAACCACCTGGGCCACTTCCTCCTTACCTACCTCCTCCTGGACCTCCTCAAGCACTCCTCTCCCAGCCGCGTGGTTGTGGTCTCTTCCAAGCTCTACAAGTACGGCAGCATCAACTTCAACGACCTCAACAGGTGTGGTTTGTTTATAGACTACATCATTCATTGACTACATTTGCTCGTTCATAGACTACATTTACCTAGGGTCGTATTTATTAGCACACACCATAATGAAAACAAAGTTTATAGAGGAGATAAGAACTTTCTACTTTAGTCCACTTTCTTCCTTTTATTTACAAATAAATACAAGGTTGGTGTGATGTCTTGTATAATCCATTTTTCTATGTCTGCTGCCACAACAGTGAGAGCGGCTACAACAAAGCCTTCTGTTACAGCCAGAGCAAGCTAGCCAATCTACTTTTCACCCGCGAGCTGGCCCGGCGCCTGAAGGACGAGGGCTTTACTGGGGTCACCGTGAATGCCCTCACCCCGGGTATTGTTAGGACCAGGCTGGGTAGGCACATCCACATCCCCTTCCTGGCCAAACCTCTTTTCTACCTGGCCTCGCTGGCCTTCTTCAAGAGCCCACTGGAGGGTGCTCAGACACCTCTCTACCTTGCGTGTTCCCCCGACGTGGAGGGCGTGACTGGCAAGTGCTTCGCCGACTGCGAAGAGGAGGAGCTGTTGCCCAAGGCGACGGACGATCACGCAGCAAGGAAGCTGTGGGACCTGTCTGAGACTATGCTGGAGATCAGGTCTTCGTAAAAACACAGAAGGAAACGGGATCCGGACTGTTAATCAAGTCAATGGGGGGGAGTGGGGGAGGGTGACAGTGGGTGAAGTTTCCACTGTTTTTCATGAACTGTTTGTGTGCGCGTCTGTGAGAGATGTGCAAATAATGTGTGGATGGCGTGTGAATGTGTTTGACGAGTGTGCCCGCAGAGAGTGCTAACAATATGAGCGTGATACCTGTGAAATAGTGAAAGTCCATTGAGGATTTTTACCTGCAGTGTTCCATGAATGTGCATTTAAGTAAACAAGTCGCCGTGGGAACCGACTAGGCTATTTGAACTGTGATTTCACCAGCGTTCACTGAGTCACTAGTTCACACAGTCAAAGTGTAGGGGAGCTAATTCCTAGTAGCCATTATCAAAGGGAAGCTAGACTGACGTATTTGCTTTTATGCGGTGCTTAGATGATTGGTTATAGTGCTATAGAAATATCCCGGCATGGTTCAAAAGCAAACGGTATCTAGTTCGGCAGCTGTATGTAACTAAGGCAGCTAAGCTCATGCATACTGCATCATGCATTTGGCAGTGGCAAAAAGGAATAGCAGACTGGTTGTGTTGTGTTGCCTAATCCAGTTTTCTCAAAAAGTGTTTGAAGTGGAAATGTGTTACCATCCGCTGTGATTGGATGGACGCGAACAATAAAGGTTCATATCCAGTCGGATGCTGTTGTGATGTTGCTGCTGGGGTGGTTCCCTCCTCGGGATAGATGTTATATCTCAAGTAATTCCTTTTTCCCTTCCAGAGTGAGTGAGAGGGGGAGTGTGTTTTGTGTGTCAATGCGGAGGTAGGGTTAACACGTTACATAGTCAAAACAGGTGATAATCCAAAGATTGTGTGTGTGTGTGTGTGTGTGTGTGTGTGTGTGTGTGTGTGTATGCATGCCCACAGTTGTCTTTTATTCATTTTGAAACATATGCAGTAACATTGTATTTACAATATTTTTAGCTAATTATTATTTCTTTCTTACTCTGTCTCTCACTCACACAGTCCATGTTTACATCCACAGTTTTCAAGTAAAGCCATGTTTTGTATTAAAAAGAAATCACTACACGTGGCATGACAACAGACAGTTGTTTTGTTGGACTTGTGGGTGGGATCATTTTGTCCTTGTCAAATTCATTATGCAAGAAATAATGGTATAATCTCATTTGGTATATATTGCTAAACTAACTATAACAGTGAAGTAAACTGGGGCCCTGCAATTGATTATGTTTTGTGGTCCTCTAAATACTGCTCAAAAAAGCATCTTGTTTATTAGGCTACAAATGAAATAAGTTATTGAAATTCACATGTACAGGGATGAGCGTGATTGGTCCCGGTGACATGATGATTAAACCAGGGCTGCTGTTCGACCAAATGCCACGACAAGGGCCCGTGTGTTAGTTGCCACTTCAGTGACAAAACTATTGGTAGAGTGGAAATGGGATGGAAACGCTTACAAGTTCAGATTTTTATTTAGTACATGAAAACTTACGCAAAAAAAATACATTTTGTGTGCATTAGAGGAGACACTGCCTTTTTAAACAAAAGAAAAAGACAGCTGGTCAGAAAATGCACACCTTTCTTCATGTGGATTTGAGAATACTTTCATAAAATTATGTTGCCAATTGCATGGAAACCTACCTACCTGCTAGCATTATCCACTGCAGTCTCTCACACATACACCAACACTGAAGTAGTTCATCAAGCCTTGGTGCATCTAAATGCGTAGTTTGTGCTTTATTAGGTTAAGCGAAACACAACAGAAAGATATAAACATGCATCATTATGTGACAGAAACAGGATTGTAGTTGCTTGATGGGACAATGGGCATGGAAATCTGAGGTAGAGTGGGACTGGAAAACCTAAATGTTTATAAAGCAGAGGTGTACACCATTGGCCTGCCAGGGGTTACGAACATAAAAACACTGTACTCTAAAATTACAGAATTGAAACTGTGTATTAAAATGTACTTACATTCATACAGTTTCTCGACTGTCCAGCTCACTAATAATAAAATCTCCAAAAGCAATGGATGTAGGAAAATATGTTGTTAATTTTCACTTTAAGGAAATACAGCACTTGTTCTGTGTGAAGCCCTCTGGACCAGGTTGAAGACCGGATCTGGTCACCAAGGACCGATTCATTTTACACGTCTCAATAGAAATAGCATCATTGTTTAAGACATGTTCATGTCTCAAAAGAAGTCATTTGGTAATACAGTAATTAATAGATTGGTATTTTTAGGTGCTATAGATATTGTGAAATCCTGTCAAAGCAAAAATAAAGAACAAATGAATGGAGCTGCACTCAAATGGGTTCAGGCTAAGGATATATCTATTTTTGAGTAAAACACCACTTTAACACATTCCCAAGGCACCTTATATACTAGAGTACTGCAACTTTAACCCAAGCCCCATGGCCATTCATATTTTACTCTGCCCAAATGCAGCACAGTTTTCAGCCTGTGGTTGACAATAAACAAATCTAGATTTTACTTTGAGTCTTCTGAATCTTCAATATTCGAAGTGTCTCTCATTCATTGGCAGTTGCTCTTAACCAGACATATATACAGTGTTAGGTGTCCACACCTGACTGAATTATAGCCATTTCTATATTATCATCAGTGTTATGCTTTCTTTAGAATGTGGCTACATACAAAATATATCTTTGAACACTCAATTATTGTAGTTGTAATTAAATATATATGTGTCAACAGTTACTTTAAATACTTTGTCTACAAGCTCACTGCTTTGGGTACAACTGTTCAGCAACAGTTGTTTCAAATCGTTTTTTGTGAACCTAATGTACCAAAGCACAGTTGCTTTTTATAATTCCCATTCATTTGACACTGTAAGAAATCGTCAATTCAACCTGACCTAAACATCCACAGACATTCATTATAGTGATACAAACCAGTAGTTTGTCAGTCCATCACAGACGTGGCCACGATATGACCAATTCAAGCTGAACCTACTTCACCATATCCTCTAACTGACCTATCAAAACGAATGTCCTTCAACGGAACGAACGGCTAGCCTCAAACACATTCACGTGTTTTGCCGGATTCACCAAGACCTCTCACCTCACATCCCCACAGCAAAAGAGATGGAGAAAGAGAGAGAATATTACCTCAGAGAACGAGAGCATTTTCTTCTTTCAGTTCAGAAGTGTTCCATACAGCTGGGCCTTGGTCAGACTGTCCTTTCTGGAGAGTCCCAATGTGCCAAATTGTTGGTACTGCGGGGGTGGAGGACAAGGTGCTGGCGGGGGCGGTGGAGGACTCCCCTGAGGGGGCGAAGGGGGCTGCATCTCGGCCTGGTAATGCTGCTGCATCTCGGCGGCCATCTGCAGGGACCTTTGGTTAAGGGACTCAGTGGAGCTGTTGGGACTGACGTCCACGTATTCCTTGTTCTGCCCCGCACCACCCCCGCCCACGCTACCCTCCTTGGTGTTCCCTGAGTGGTAGAGGCTGTTCTCCGAGTCCTGACTGTCCTCTTTGGCCCGGTAGAGATGGGTCTGGTGGGCCTGTTGGCTGTGGGACTGATGGGTCTGACGGAGACCCCCACCGGGGCTGCACTCTGGGCTGGGTGCGGAGAAGCCCACTGGGGGTTCCATGATGGGTCCCTGGTGGTAGTAGTCGGCCCCTTCTTGGAAGCTGCTGTACAGGGGCCCTAGGCGGATCTTGGCAGGGCGTACGGAGAAGTGCTGCTCGGAGAAGCTGTAGGGCGAGGCCCGGCCGGGCGAGTGGTACGAGTGAGCGCTCAGGTCCTCCACGCTGAGCTGCCTCCAGCGGCCAATCAGCTCTTCCTCCTCCGGCGCCAGCGTGCTGCCACGGCGACTGTCACCGTAGGCGACGCTGGGCGAGGACGAGGGAGGGAGGGGCTCGTAGGGCTCGCTGAAGCAGGACGACATGGTGCGGCTGTAGACGGGCGAGCTGCCGTTCTGGTGGTGCGCTCCGCCATGCTCACCGGCCTGCTGGAAGACGGCGTGGACCTTGGCAAACCCACCCCCGCCAGGACTGTCCCTCTCCCAGGAGGAGTCGCTCTTCCTCTCATAGTCTCCCCCGTCTCTCCAGTCCATGTACAGGGAGTGGTGGTGGGGGGAGGAGGCGGTACTGCTCGGGGGGCCGTCGCCCTTGTTGTCGTCTGAGCCCCCTCCACTGAAGCTGGAGTACGAGCTCCCTGATGCGGGTCCCAGAGTGGTGGGGAACTTGGCAAAGCACTCCTGGGAGAAGCCAGACCTCAGCCCCAACAAGGGACCCTCCTCTGGGTTACTGTCCATGGAGTTCTGGGGTCCGTAAATCAGTTTCCTCTGGCCATGGAGGTCCATGCTTGGCCTGCGCTCACGGTTTTGATCGACCGGGCAGTAAAGGGCCGTGTCGCTGCTGTACAGGTCGGATTTGTAGGCCGCCCGGAGGCCCAGGTGCGCACCTCTGTCCAGGGTGTCAAGGAGGAAGCCTTGGTCCTGGGGCTGGGGGCTGGGTGAACTGGAGGCTTGGCTGCCGCTGCAGGGCTCGTCCGGCTTCTCCAGCACCTTGGCGATGACAGAGGCAGGAACTGAGTCCGCGTAGGCAGTGTGGCAAAGAGGTGTGCCTTCCATGTGCATGCTGACACGTTCCTGGAACTCAGCTGGCAACTAACAAGGTGAAAGAGCGGCGGAAATATATATATTTTATTAAAGATAGTGGTACAAACAATGTGGATACACACTGTGAGATTATTGCAGTTTTCATGGGAAGATGAAACAATTACGAAACAGAATTTATCACCAGTGCTGTTACACATTTGCAACAAAATATCGATAATGGCCCCAGGTTCTACTATTCTGGCCAACTGTCCACCCACACTGATGTATCTGGAGCTGCCCCTTGCTATTGGCTCCATACAGTAGTAAGATTTGAGAGTTGTATTCAGTCTATATCGCTGAACACACTTTAAAAGTAATTTCTGATGTAACTTTTATAGCAAATAGCTTTAATTTTCTCCACAGGAGCATTACTTTTAAATTTCAACTCATTCGCTGAAGTTCTTCGACACGGATTTAATATAGCCCTTTGATAATTGCAGAATTATGTTATCAACAGGAATCTACTCATTTAAGGTCGATTGGATATGAGAAGCTAACTATTTATAGGTTCATGACTAATAGGAGCAAAAGCTATTAAGCTGAACACTTGCACAAACAACCTTTCATAACATTAGTATCACAGGATGGTTTTAACCAATGTAAATACCCAATTATCAGCACATATTTCACTGACAAACTGCTACAAACATCCGACTAAACAAGGTTTTGTAATATTAGTCTTTACTTTAAGTGGCAATTCAGGCTTGTTATGCGGTGGAGGAAGTGACCAATTCACTTCCACCGTGGTTGGAGAGCTGTGCATCATTTCACCGTTGCACTACAGTCCATCAATAACATTTTGATTACTTGCCGGCCCGCAGACAATCAGCCTAGAGGACATGACTAGATCTATAACCTTTGACCCCGTTGCAGTAGACAGCATACGGAGAACCAGAAGAGTTCTGGGTTTTTTCACTCCATATAATGATATCAGACCCATCAGCGGGGGGCCCAACACAAGTTTATGACCATTACGCTGCAACCATAACATAAGTGATGAATCATGTTCGCATCGATATTTCTATTCAGGGTCTTGGTGCCAACTGTGGTAAGGCATTTGCTTTTCATGGTACAGGCAATGGGCCAGCTTTTGATTCTGCTCTTGCCACGTGGGCCGGGCATGAGGCCCAGGGCTGATACAACAGGAAACCTTGCTAATCTGTCCTGGCACCAACGAACGCAACAATAGCCGACTCACTCATTCTTCTCCCACTAGCAAACAAAAGCAGCGTGGACATTCTTGGGTATGTGCACACACAAATCTTAGTTTCTCTATGTGTATAGTTATCATTTTATCGCTCTGCAACCCAATTCCAATTAGGCCTCCTCACCTACCTGTCACATAAGGTAGCTTCAACATCCTACTGTTAATCATTGTCAACATTCACCTCATTAGCAGGTAATCACTTTGTGATTAGCAGAGTAATCACTTTGTGATTCACACTGTTTTAATATTGCGGGTTGGAAGCGCATCTGCTCAGGTTGGCTCACGCACTGATTGATGTGAATGGATTGGGACTCGTGCTAATATTTGCCAGAGGTGTAAAAAGTACAAAGTAAAAGTACTCAACTCGGTTCAGCTGTGTTCACCACTTTAGAGAAGTATCTAATTAATATCTAAGTAATCAGGTAAAGGGAGTTCAAAACTAATCAGTGATCAATTAAATAAAAAGGAAGAGTGTAAATTATCAATTAAGGTCACTGGTGAGTTTTGAACTCTGCTTACGTGGTCATTTAGCCCTTCCTTAGGAACTTCCCAAAACTGGTGAACACAGCTGAGTACTTCTACTTTGTACTTTTTACACCTCTGATATTTGCAATGCCGCACACTTTCCTCACTGCTCAAGTCAGGAGTATTCTACTGTTTAGATGAAGAACGAAGGCTGTTTTAGGTATCGTGGATTATGAAAAAGAATTTTCCTTCATATGTAGCTTCATTAACACCATCATAAAGCTGGGCTTGAGTAAGTCATAGCTTTAGCTTAGCATTGGCTTTAGCATGTCCAGTGGAGTATGTGGATAACATTTCATCTGCAGACCTGGCGTCAGTTACTATAAATGTTCTTTCCAATACTTAAGCTGTGCTAGATTGTACCAGCTAAAGTTCAAATCCCATCTACACCATTATCTGTCACTCTGGGAAAAAGAAACACGAACTATAAAAGAAACACGAGCCCAGCCAAGGTCCGATAGGCAGAGAAGCTGGTACTATTGCGATTTAACCATTGCGAATTGACTGAAATGCTTGCAGGTATATTTAATGTAGTTGTTCAAATAATTCGGTTTCTAAGGTTGGGAGATTCACCTCAGAGAGCTGGGTCCGGTAGTGGGACTTGTTGCACTGAAGCAGCTGGGCAGCCAAGTTACAGTCCTTCCTGTACAAATCCTACAGGACAGAGACCGTGTGACAATGTGTTAGAAGAAAACATGTTATGAAGAGATAACGTTAAGGAACACCTTAAGGATTTGAATTTGGGGAGGAGCCGGAATAGGGATTTGAACTAAGGTGTCTGGCAGTCCAAATTCTTTTCCATTAGCCATAAGGCTCAGAAACTGTTGGCAAAGATGCTAGGTGTTATGTGCTATGTATTTAGGAAAACAGGGACCTGAGATTGGTATATACAGTAGTCAATACTACAGCTAAAAACGGTTCTTACAATGCAGCACAGAGTACCTGGATACAAAATGTACTCTGGTATGTTTGCCATATACCAAAAAACCTCAGAGGTGCCTTATAGCTAATTTCAACAATTTAACAACATTAAAACATTTACGTTTTATCATACCCATGGAATAGCATATCATAGCTTTCAAACAGTCAGCAATTCCCTACAATACAAATTTAGACTTGGGATCAGACTTTAGATTGTATCTAGAGTAATGTTGATTGAGTTCAGTGATAGCCAGGGCCTTACATTGTCCTCCCGCAGTTTCTCAATGGTCAGCTTGGCCTCCATCAGGTGGTTGTTGAGCACAATGATCTCTCTGCTCAGGGCTCTCTTCTCATCGTCATGGTGCTGAGACTAAAGAGAGCACAGACACTTGTCAGACTCACATGGCCCTTGGTTTTGCCTTCCATTTTATGTTATGTAGCTAACGCCCACTGGTTTCGAAGGGCTGCAGATGAGATCTACTTTACCTTAGAAAGTCAATTAGACAGACAGATGGGGAAGGAGGAAGGGAGGGAATGATATTTGCCGGGACACTTTTTTATATATTCTATTATTAATTTTCAACTGCGTTCGTATGGCCCATTTGTTTTATTTTAATAAGGGTGAGGGGGAGAACCCAGCTGGATCCCACATCATACATACATTATCTTTATCCTGCTTATTTGGTGTTCACATCAGTTAAAATGCTCTAAAAGAGTTTTCTGTGCCTCAGATAAAACAACTTGTGACAAACCTGCCTTGAAATGGTTGAAAAAGCAACATTTTACTTCATATTATAAGTAGCAAAGTCTAACAGAAAACTACTTCCAGAACAAGATTAACTCAATTTTATGCATTTGATTTTATCATTTCATTGAAATGAATGCTCATGGGGCCTAGTCTTTGTGAAGGTATTATGTCTGTTATCAAACTTTTAAAATGTTAACTTTAACAATACTTTAAAAAGAATGCAGTGAAAACACATGACATAGTTATTTCTGAATCACCAAGGTGGTTACTTTGTTGGGAAGCAACCAAAGAAGCTAACAAGCTGATACTCAGAGTTGCAGCAATTAATAAACAATCTAACTGCTCTGCTGGAGGTAACTGAGGTGAAAACTACATAAGAGAGGCATCAAAGTCCTTGCTGCAACAGCTGTGCAAAGGAAATATTTCTATGAGTATCAGTTGCTTTAGTAACCACTTTGATGATTCAGGAATAAACCATATGTAAATGGAATACAGTGCCTGTGGTGGCACAATTTTACATTTTAGTCATTAAGCAGATGCTGTCTTCCATAGCAACATAGTAGTGACAATAGTAATTGCATGCAATTTTCTACTTTTCGTACTGCTGAGAAACAAACCCACAGCACTTGAATTGCAAGCGTCATGCTTATAACAGATTGCTTTAAATCTTTAAAATGTTTCCTGATGGCCGGTCCTTCTGTAATGTTCATGTACTAAGGTTGAGAATCCTATCAAAAGTCTCTTTTGGCTGGCTTAGTTGCTTGCATAAGTCATGTGTGGTAGTGATCAGACTCACCAAATAATGCACCCCGATGAGCTTAAAACGTTTTCAAAACAAACTCCACTGCCATCTGCCTTTGTGGACCATGCTTTGTAAATATCAAAACACTTGGCTATTTTCAATATTTCTGGTAGGTCATGTAAGTGTCAACACATAATTTGTGCAGGCATAAGACAAAGGTCAATGTCTAGCCTTGATTCTAGGCTATGCATTTGCCTTTGGAGCATTGTATCATTGTCTGTGAACATGAGTGCCAAATAGGTGGTAATAAAAGTCAAGGAAGCCATTATGCGGCAAAAATGCTTCAAATATTGAAGGTGAAAAAGGCTTGACAGATCAGAAATACTCTCCAGAAGGTAGGAGTGGATTTGTCAGAATTTAGTGCAACACTAGTTAGCTTTACTGTACATTTTACATTTAAGTCATTTACCAGACTCTTATCCAGATCAACTTACAATAGGGAGTGCATATATATTCTTACCACTCCCCACAAGCTCCTACACAGTGAGTGGGACTGGAACGCAGAATGGCCCAGGTAAGAGTACCAAAAGGGCCCGCAGAGTTAAATAATATATACCTTATGGACAGATGTGAAGAAAGCATAAAGAAAAGAAAAAACATTTTTCAGGGCACCACCATCTGTGAAATATGGTGAAAGATATTTTATGACAAAAGGCATGGTTGCCACTGTAACTGGCTAACTCAGCAGCAGAATGAACTCTGAAGTTTACAGAAATATATTGTCTGCTAAATCACGAGCAAATGCCAAACTCACTGAATGGCGCTTCAGCTTGCAACAAGACAATATATACGGCCATGGCAAATTTGGAGTTTTTCCCCGAATAATCGTGGAAGGCACTGTAGATTCTTCTTAATTTAGGTACTCTTTATCTTTATGTGCTAGTTAAATGCTTCTGGATTTCCATATATATAGTATATCCTGGGTAACAAAGCAAAAGATGACGCCTGCTCAAGAGCTTCAGATTGTTTTCTCGGTTGAAATGAAACATTTTGGATATTTATATTAAAAATAATATCACATTTTTCTAAAGACCTCTTAACATCCTAATTTTATTCAACATTTTGTTTGGAGACTATTTGAAGCTAATTGCAGTGACTGTGAGTCTCTCCACCACCAATAGTATGGATAATGCAACCGACTAATTTGCATGTGACTAATATCCCCAAATAACTATCCAAGAAACCATATCTGCATTTACAATCATTCAGTACAGCCTATTCAGGGATCTAGCACATGTTCTTGGGAACTGATCACACCTCTGCTTTGTTTGGTTTTCAAGAGGTTATGGTACAAAGTGTTTATTAAAGTAAGCTAACAGTTTTAATACCTATAATCATTATTGTTTGACTTTGGATATCTCATGCAAAAATGTATCAGTGTTATTCTGAGCCCTCAGCTTACCGTGTCACTGAACTCAGAACAGGTACAGCTCAATTTGTGCAAGCGAGAAGTGTTCAGGCATTTACTGACATTTCCACTTGACATATTTAATCACATTTTACAATTTTGCTTTTTAACATCCAGCCTAACTATTGTTTACCAGATATTGAGGTTTTTAAATAGAGCGCGGAACTAGGCTGTTGTCATTCCCTGTGAATGAAAAAGCCTTTGTGGACTTTCTGTGTGAGGTGAAGAAAAACCCTGGTTTGATGAAGTGTTGTTGGACTGGTGGGCTGCAGCACTGCGTCTCTGTTACAGCACCTGGGAGAGTTGCAGAGGGCATGTTCAATTCTCTCCCCTGGCTTTGGCAAAGTGGCCACTGTTTGTGGTTACTTTAGTTTGAGCCTTGCTGCCCTTCCCATGTTCCACTTGGTTGATTACCTTCTGCAATTCTAATCAGATTTCTGTTCTGTTCCTTTCAGGCAGGGTGAAAACTGAATGATTTCTGTCATCCTGATCTTTGCCTACTTTTTTCACAACCTTTCCAACAAAATACATTTTAGCTCTGGGGAGATTGTGGGGTATTTAGTGGGGAATACGGGTGGTGATGGGGAGAGAGGGGGCCCGTGAATAATTGTTTTTGCAGGGGGGCTTGTCATGATCTAATTACGCCTGTGATTTACAAACAGCCATTTGAAAGCATTTGATGCTCTACTGGAAAACTACATCACCAACAGGGTGACTACATCATCAACTTGATAACCTTTAAAGGGTTACAGCTGATTAAAAATCAAATTGATATCCAAATTAAACCATTACGCATTTAGATTGATGATTCAGTCCCCCCAAGTTCCATGAAAAACAAAGACCCTATTCACTCCTCCCTCTCAGCCAGCATCACCTTAATGTTCCAAACTCTTTGTGCTGATGATTTTCCTTCTCTTAACAAATTCAGAGCAGGGGACAATCATCTGCCTGTTCATAGCAAGGGGGAAGACACATGGTAATCAGACAACGCTAGCACGGCAGACCGTTAATTGTGTCCTTCCTTTCGGAGAGCCGCAACTGACAGAAGATGTGAGTCTCAGGTCTAGTCCAGAACAATGGCCTTGCTAGCATCCTGCCATAAGAAGGAGGACAGGCTATCGTAATAGGCTGTAATTAACGTCACTGCTACCAACAGCTAGTGAATTCATATTTAAATCCACTGCTCAGTGCCTTTCACTGCCTTTTCTAAAGAGTAAACACAGCCAGCGACACGTGTGTATTTGGGCACAAACACACACATACACACAAACGTAAATATGTATGCACTCACCACAGACACGCAAGCGCTTAGCACACATTTAGCACTGTCTCTCTCTCTCTCACTTACACACGCACGCATCTACAAGTGTACACATGCTTGTCCGATAGTGTGAGCACACGCCCACCTGGTTGCCCGGACGCATGCTAACACAAACGCATACACACACTTCACTTACATTTCTCTGGATCTTATCCTCCAGGTCCTGATTGATCCTCTGCAGTGCTGAGTAGCTGCTTTGTATTCTACCAGGATACACACAATGACACTGGCTTACCAACTCACACTATTAATAATTGAACCCCTTCTGCACCAATCGGATTAATGAGGTTAAAATTGGGATTCTATGCGTGCATCCATCGTGATAATGCATACTGGTGTTACTTTAAGGGCTTTACCTTCCGAGGTATTCAACATTTACTATGAATGTGAAACGAACCAGAAGATCTATGCAAAATTGAATCCATGAAGGTGTGCGGTTGCGTAGTTCGGCGCACCTGCGTAGTTTGTCCGTGAACTTGTCGAGTTCCTCCTGAGCACGGCGCAGCTCTGTCTCCAGGTACTGGCGGGTGGAGTCAAACTCACTCTCAAGCAGCTCCAACTTGTGGGTGGTGTAGGACAGACGCTTCCGTAGGTCTTCCTTCTGTTCCTGCAAAGAGCTACGGGACACAAACAAACATCCGCCAGGCATTAGAAAAACTGGAAGAAGCATATCACTGTACTGTTACTGTACTACTGTACATTTTACTGAGGGAACTTCAGCGGGGATTCAAGGCAACGGGTGTTTTAGTTGGGCACAATAGGCAGGCGACAGTGAGGCTTCTACAGGCTTTCGTTCAGATGCTGGTGAAGACATCCATGCTACGCACGCTTGCTCAAATCAAACGCCGAGTAAAAACAAGACGTAATGGGAGTTTGCTGTGTGATGACCCATGAACAATATTTACATGCCGGTGATTAAGATATTATGAACGTAAGAAGACATGAGAATTATACATTTGAGACCCTGGACATGATTCGATCAGCAGCGTTGGTACAGTACATTAAGGCTTGGATGCCTTCCGCTTTCAGCTACGATGCTGTGCTTGATACTCTACAATCTTGCTGCAAAACACAGAACCCCAACACCATTGTCAGCGAGAGAGGATCACTTTCAACTAAGGTCTCGTGCCAAATTGCACCCTATTGATTATATAGTTCACTACCTTTGACCAGAGGGCTATGGTCAAAAGTAGTGCATTCTATATGCAAATGATTGCCTTTTGGGACGCGCCCTACGATGAAATATGACTCTGAGATGTAATCTATCACAGGAATATATTCTGACACATAAGATTCACTGAATACTGATCTCCCATGTGTAATTCAATGAGACAGCATACTGTGGACTATTTATAGCGCCTCAACACCTAGGATTCAACGGGGTAGAAGTGTGAGAGGTAAAGGAAACGTATCCCTCCCCATTTGATGGCACTGAGTGTCCGTGGCAGCCTAATGGACCTCTATTGATGGGCAGATGGAGGGGGAAGATGTTAATGACTCTATATGCCAGGAGATAACGGAGGAAGGAGAGAGAGGGTGAGAGAAAGAGTGGTTTATCTTTTTAACAGGACCTTAGAAAAAGGGAGAGGATATAAGATTATGAAAATAAAGATGTTCTTTTAAGGGTGTCGGATTTTGATTTTAATTGTTGTTGGGAGGTTTTTAATCATGGAGATAGTCGGTATCTTGAATTCTAATGAATAAAGTGACTGAATAAATTAACACACACAAATGCACGAATGCCAGCAAACAAGCGCATGCATGTGCGTGCGCGTGCGTGCACACGCACTATTAGAAAAGATATTGCTGAACAAAATCATACACAAAACACAACCTCAAATCCTTATTATTCATATGCAAAAAAGCATTTCCATTAAAGGCCCAGTGCAGTGAGAAGTGTTTTTTCACACCAGAAGTTTGGAATATGTGAAATTTGTCTCAGTATACTTTGGGTTTGTTTAAATGATGGGGTCTGGGATCAGTCTGTCCTGTCTCAGTATATTTTGGGTTTGTTTAAATTATGGGGTCTAGGATCAGTCTGTCCTGTCTCAGTATATTTTGGGTTTGTTTATGTGATGGGGTCTAGGATCATTCTGTCCTGTCTCAGTATATTTTGGGTTTGTTTATATTGTATGATGAGGTCTAAGATCAGTCTGTCCTGTCTCAGTATACTTTGGGTTTGTTTATATGATGGGGTCTAGGATCAGTCTGTCCTGTTTCAGTATATTTTGAGTTTATTTAAATGATGGTGTCTGGGATCAGTCTGTCCTGTCTCAGTATACTTTGTTTGTTTAAATGATGGGGTCTAGGATCAGTCTGTCCTGTTTCAGTATATTTTGAGTTTATTTAAATGATGGTGTCTGGGATCAGTCTGTCCTGTCTCAGTATACTTTGTTTGTTTAAATAATGGGGTCTAGGATCAGTTTGAAAAATATGCATAGTTATGCTTTTGGATGCAAGACACTTTCTCACAATTGCTAATGTAAAAACGGCTTTACAAAATACATTTGATTGATTGAATAATATGTACTATCCCACTCAGGCGTTTCCCAGACTGTTCTAGTAAAAGAATAACTTGAGAGATCGCTCTTTACTAACAAGCTATTTTTGTTTCTTTAAAAAATAAAAAATCACTATCAGGTACTAAATTGTTAACCCAAAATGATTTGATGTAGGAAAAGAAAAGAAACGCCTGCATTGGACCTTTAAAGCATACAGAGAGTGCCCTTAACATGAGAAATAACCGAGATATTGGTTTGGAAACAAAAACAGAAGTCAGCGGCGTAATAATACCATTATTCATTCCTAATTACCTAATGTGTGAAATATGAATCATTTCCAGGCAACAATTTATAGAGTCTGGTCACACACTACTCCACTTGCTCCTAGCGCTCTCATATCTAACACATTTCTGACTATATGGACATTTTTCATGTAATCCCATTCTGAAATATAGGGTTACTCTAATGTTTTTATTCACACACTGTTTGAATGGTCTTCATGCTTTAACAATCTGCTCGCCAGGAGCTGGCAACACCAACACAACACAGGTCTTTCGGTATGTGACAAGTGAATGAGTTTATGAAGCCAATCTCCCGATGGGAGTTGCACATTAGTGACCTGTGGAAAATGAGAGCTGAGTCACACTGTAATGAGTGTTTTCATTTCGATGGCAGTCAGTGGTGAGAGAACGATGAGGACGATGACTCTAGAGGAATGACCGTGTTTTCACCACTACTTGACAAGGATGTGGGATGGAATGGCCTGGTGGGTGGATGCAGCATTCTCTCTTACCTCTTTTTCTGATGTTTACTGCCATTTCGGGATACTTTTAGGGCCGTTTTGCCAATATATATCTTTTTCATGGTTTGGCTGTTGTGTTCATTCCCTCTCATGTGCTTTTGTGTTTTGAAATTGTCTGAGGGAGTGAGTCTATTTGTCTTGGCAGAGGGGTCGGTTAAGGTTGTCCGGTTGAGTGAGTTGTCTGAGTGAGTTGTCTACCTGTGTTGGTCCTGTCAACAGAGCAAAGAAACATTTCGGCAGCCATTAAAACCCGTTAAAATCCAACAACAGTGATTAGACACTGGCCTTGCCCATTGTCAAACCAAACGTATTTCTCAAGTGGACGCGCAGTGCATGCACATAGGGAGAAACAGACACATCTACGCTTTTTCACACTCTGCGACGTTAAAACGTTGACAGAGGTAATGGACTTTCTTCAGAAGGGCACACTTCTATAACTATTTATGCTTCCCTCAAATGGGTTCGTAGCACAGGTGTAGCTGTCATCAAGCAGACAGGTTGTGTGGGCGATGAGGGTAGACAGAGTGTGACTTGATCAAAGCACCTAAGAATTAGATAGACTCTCAAGCCGTGAACGCTACTCAGAGACTCAAATACAGACTGGGCCAGAGTGGGCCTCGTAATAGCCACGTTAAGGTTGTCACATAGATGCGCACACACACAGAGATACAACATAGCAATATAAATGGGGAAAATCAAAATCCCTTTTTAATATATTCTTTTTACCAATCTCTATTATAAAAACATAACCTTACCCCTAAACCTACACCCAAGCCAAACTCCAAATCCTTTCCCTAATTCTGTTTCCAACCCAAAATGTAATGTTTAGGGAAATCATGGCAAATATCAACGAAGTGTCTAAGATCATATATCTCAGTAATTGTTGGACTGTTTCTCTAAGCACGCAGCTCTCTGACTCAGAGAGAGCAGTGTTGAACTAATGCGAGAGCGTCGTCAGAGGGAAGAAATTGCACGATGCTGCCTCAATTAGCAGTGAGGAAGAGTTTTTTGCTATTGCACAACCATATTAATTTGAACCGGAATATACAAAGAAAGAAAATAAAAAAACAGAAAATGTTACTTGACTGGCGCATGTAGGTTGTCGTTGTCACAAAATGATGAAACTGCCAAGTGTTGAAATGAGAAGGACAGGCTACTGCACCAAACATGTAGCCTTGTCATATAGCTAATAATGAGTTGGAAGGGTAGAAAACACAATTAACTTAGCCTTACATTTTGTATTTTCAATTAACCAACAATAGCATTAGCTAGCTAGCTTATGGCTGCTGTGTAATCAGAATAGACAATAAATAACAAGCACTTGGTCCATACCAGGCGTGCTCTGTCTTCCCTCATTACCATACCCACACACACGCCGGATTCTGCTGCTGTATTCCTGCATCGGTGTTACAGCTCCAGTTAATTACGATACGGTAGTAACACCATTTTTGTTTTAGATACGGTAGTTACACCATTTTTTAAAACTTATTTTCTGAAAGAAAATAAATTGTTTTTCGGTATTAAAAAAAAGATTTTTCTGATCGTTAAAGTTGTCACAGTCATTTTCCAATTTCTACACCGCTAATGGCAACAGGTAGAATTTGTCCCCTGAGAAGTACCGCGTCTTTGGTTAATTTGCCTATAAGTAGTTCCCCTGGTAGATCTGTCCTGCACAGACCTAGTACTGCACGCCTGCATGGGAAGCACACACATGGGCTGGCATTTCATCATCTTTGGCAGAGGTCAGAAGGGACAGAGATGCATGCTTACAAATACAGTCCAGCAATTACTTAAGCGATTCATGAACTTGGGCGTGTTTTTGATATTTGCCAGTATTCCCCTTTAAGCCCAAAAAATATAATCTTAAAAAAAGAAAATTTTTCAGAGACATTTTTGACTCAGTTTATGTTGTAAAGCGTGTTCTCATACACAAAGACACACACATACACACACACACACGCACGCGCGCATGTATGCACACACACACAAACACTGTCATTGAGAGATCAGCTGTTCTGCCCCTTGACAAAAGGTGTGTCAGGGATGCATGTATTCCTCCAGATGGTGACAGCTCACCCTCACAACTGGGGCCTTATCATCTCCAGCTGCTCTCCTCTGAGTCATCACACACACAATGTACTGTATGGATGTGTGCGCGTGTGTGTGAGTGTGTGTGCGTGTGTGTGTGTGTGTGTGTGAGAGAGAGAGAGAGTGCGTGTTTGTTTTTTAATGTGCAAGTGTTTGTGTGTTTATATCTCAGCAAGACTCTACCCACTCAAGTAATCCTCCCTGGGAAAGAAAAGAACATAGTCTTCTAGCTGAGAGGTAACGGACAACCTTCACTGACAGACACACATCTCCCTTTGTCAAATTCCCTGACTACTGCGGCTTTGCAACATAGCCCCTCATGACATATTTTACCAAACCTAGTCAAATACAAAATGCGATATAACACATATATTCAAGAAGAACAGTCACGTTCCTGAGTAAGTTCAAACCAAAATGCCCTCCTTTGCACAATCCTCTGATACGGGAAAAAACATACACTTCCCTCCATTCAGATGGAGCTGCTGCTGCCTCCCACTCATGTGCCATGCTGACATTTCAGAGGAAAATGAAGGTATTGAGAGCAGCTAGAGGAGGATGGGCTGGGGGGGTGGGGGGGGGGGATGAGGTAGGAGGGAAGAGAGCACGAGCTGCAGTAGGGGGAGGCCAGCTTCTCTCCTCAGATCTGCAGGGAGAGAGAGGAGAAGAGTGGAGACAGAGAAGGACAGAGAGGGAGAAAGTGAGAGGAGGAGAGAGAAGGCGGGGCGAGATGGAGGGAGAAAGACAGAGAGATAGAGAGAGGGAGAAGGAGCGACGAGAGAATCAACTAACGGGAATGACAGAGAGAAAGAACAAAAGGGAGAAATGAAAGGAGAACCAAGCATGGCTCCCATCACCCCGTCTCTCCACCCCTTTCTGCACTCGTCTACCCCGGTCGACGGATTAGTTGGCAGGAAAGCCCTAATCGCAGGCCCAGACTCAGCATTAAAGGGAAGCCCTGAGTGACTGCCTGGCTGACTCATGCAGCAGCAGCAGGAGTCGCCTGCCAGGGTGTGTGCCTAGCCTTCAGACAGCCACAGTACCTGGCTGAACCACACAGCCCCGGCCCCACAGTCTGACCACAGCTCCCTGTACGCAACACACACAATCACAGTCAGACCTCAGCCCCCTGTCCATAACACACACAATCACAGTCAGACCACAGCTCCCT
>JACXGI010001011.1:87515-106357 GCA_016801175.1 Esox masquinongy | reverse complement strand
TAGAGGTTTTGTGATATTTTTTCTTCTGACGAAATAGCACAAATGAGACGTTGTTATTTGCAGAAAAATAACCAGATTAACATGGAAAAAGAATGAAGTCTCTAACTTCTACAGTTCTAGAGAAATAAATAAAAATGTGTGACTTGGACGCCTCAAATAGAAATTTTCTGATCGCGATTGTGGGGCTTCTGGTTGACGAGAGTACACAAATGAGACGTTGTTATTTGCAGAAAAATAACCCTATTAATGTGGAAGAAGAATGAAGCATCTAACTTCTACGGTTACGGAGCAGTGAGCAAAAATATTTTCGATTGACGCGCCCGCGCGTCAATCGCGCTTAGAGGGTTAACTTTTTTCTATTCTGAAAGCTTTTTTAGGAACACCAACCGAGAAACATTGCCAAATACAGTTAGTCATTTCTATATTAAACAATTTTCATAATTATCCGTAACCTGTCACTAACTCACCTGTCGTAAAATAGCTTTATTCAATATGGCAGAATTCAAGAATTCATGAATTCTGACAATTTCAGAGTAGGATACCAACACTGATAACATTGAATCAATATCAATCAAAAGTATTCATTTTTAGTTCCCGACTACCTTTAGAATTATTAGGACATACAGCGGCGACATGATCTGTGAATGTGCCAGAAACAGCAATGCAACCCTCCCTATCATGAACGAATGCAGCTTAGAAATTCTTATAGACATAAATGTCAGAATTCAGAATGATAATTAAACAGCCTTGTCAAAAATAATGGAATTTCATGTTGCATGCAGATTTGTTTTGCCTTAATCAAAGGTCCCATCGGGTAGACAGATTTTAAATGTGTCCTAGCCTATATTAATTCATTGAATTCTGTACATGTTCCCATACTCACTAAAAGCACACAGGTAACACTCTTACTTACATATTTGTTATCTACAGTGGCATACATTACCGAGTGCATTCATTTTATTAATTTGTTGTACCCTTGGGGTCTTGTCTTATTATTTAGAGCAGGTCTACTAAAGTACCCAGTACAAGAAAGCAGCCTCACAATCTCAGTTGACCAACCATTACAGAATAGATTTGATTACACATTGCATTTTGCATTCCCCCTGCCTCGTCATTACATGGGTCCACAGCTATCCAATGCAACAGCCAAATTGTGGTGGATAGTACAATGATACTGGTTTGGTCCCATGATGTTATCATATTCACCAACACTCGACAGGGAAGTAGAATAGCCTGTCCCCTGGTAACTGTAAATGTAATGTTGTTTGTGATTGTTACTGTATAGGAAAGCATAAGCTTCCCATAAGTCGTGTGTTTGTTTGTGGCATGAATGGCAACTTCAGGAGTCTAACGGACAAATCTTTGTAGGGTCAGGACCAATGTTCCCTCTTATTTTTTGAGTAACTGAGCATATGTCTGGTAGGGATGGGCACGGATAGTCGAATATTCGAATACCCGAAATTTATTTAGTACTCCAATACTTGTGTATGTATTCAATTAACCCCCATTTTTTACGTGTTTGTATTTTTTTGGTTGAAATAAATACTTGAATGTTATTTTTCTAAATACTTTTAAAATTCCAAACTAAAATTTTTACATATGACGATATACCATGACATTTTTAAAAAAGTATAACGTTTTAAGTCGTTTTTATAACATGCGCTCCTTCACACGTGTTTGTTGTTTATGTTCCTCAATCAAAGCGGTAGTAGTGTGGTCGGGCCCAGTCAGTATATACTTCTTAGCCTACTGTCAGCAAGTGGATGAAAGTCAACTAATACAAGGGAAGATGGAATATATTTACTGAATTAATGTTACCTCCGGGAAAAATATTTGGCCACAAAATGGTACGTAAAGTTCAGCTGTGGAATCGAAAGGCGGTTGAGAGTGCAGAAAACGGTGAGTTAAGCAAATAGCATATAGCTAGCTAGCTTAGCTAACTATAGCTTCTCTAGACTCTTCCATCCAATAATATCAATGTTGTGTGTTGATTAATATTGTCTTCTAGTTCTGTAGTTTTGCATGTCAACCACACGGCTTCCTCCATACACACAGTCGCTCTTTTTGTCACACGAACGGTCATTGAGCCGATGTTACAACAGAACACCCTGTCCTTCGCGTGTTATGTAGTTAGTGCTCATGTGGTATCGGTAGTTTTTAAAAACATGTATTTCGGTTAACCGAATACTATTCAAATAACAAATTCTATTCGGATAGTAAAATATAGTCCAATGCACATCCCTAATGTCTGGTCATAGTGCAATAACAGTGAACACTGAGGCTGTATAAACTCAAAAGTTTCACTTTCAGACAGTACCCAATAGGCTACCGTGGTGATTTGAGAATAATTTAGGCCTATAAGAGTGCCCTACAAACAAGTAGATATAGCTTTTGATTTAAATGATGTAGCCTTTGTGGTCCTTCAATGCAGGTCTAAGTTAAATCAAACGTTTTTACATTAGAGCAGTGTTTCTTAACCCTGCTCCTGGGCACACCCCTGCCCTGCATATTTTAGATCTCTCCCTGCTCTGTCACACCTGATTCAAATGATCAGCTCATTATCAAGTCCTTAATGAGCTACATCAGGTATGTTAGGGCAGGGAGAGATCTAAAACATGCAGGGCAGGGGGGTGCCCAGGAGCAGGGTTGAGAAACACTGCATTAGAGGCTGACCTTGTCCAAAATTCGTAAATTAGTAGAGTGGTCCACTGCTTTAGAAAATAAAAGCACTAAAATGCAATACAATTTCCATAGTACTGAAAATCTAACTATAGATTAACATCTGCTTATTTGCAATATATAATTAACCTTGTTGTTGTCGGACCGTGTAAGCGGAGCCGGCCTAGAAGAGCGAATGTCTCTTACTGACTCACTGAGTGCCTGACGGATTGACTGCCCCTTGTTAAATAGCGTAGTGGTTATAGACGCTGACTACGGCGCAACAGGTCCCGCGTTCGACTCCCGTCTCAGTCAAAACACATTATCCCTGAGGATTTGTTCGCTGGCTACACGATCCTCTCGTCTTTTCACTTGACGAAAAAGTCAGTTATGGTCACTTATATTGATAGTTATTGTATCAGTGTCATTCATGAATGGTAAATAAGGTGTTAAAACAGCCAGTGGCAAAAGAGGATTTGTTCAGGATAGACAAAAACTTTGCTGGCTACAACCTTCAGTAGCTACGTTATAGGAAGCTACTGTTATAAAACTGTTTACTGTTATATTGCGACTATTTCTAGTGGATTTTCAAATTATGTATTAGGATTTGTTTAAGATAGGCAAAAACTTTGCTGGCTACACGATTCTCTTGTCTTTTCACTTGACAAAAAAGTCAGTTGTCACTTATAATGATAGTTATTGTATCAATGTCATTCACAAATGGCTAATAAGCTGTTAAAATGGCCAGTGGCAGAAGCCTTACAGTTGATAGATGCAATTTGTGATGGAGGTAAATTTAATATGAAACAGTCAGTTTAGCACAATACTAGTAGTTAATATAGGACATAGTGTCACAATGTTTAACAATAGGGCGCCAGGGTTCAGGTATGTTAAATTCCCAAGGCATAAGATGTTACGATATGTACTGTGATGTTTGCTGTTCAACAAAAGGGCGCCAGGGTTCTGGAACGTTTAATCCCACTGGCAATCGATGTTACGACAAGTTCTAAGTGTGTACAACAGATGATCTATAACCAGTGGGTGGTACTTTTCATGTTTTACAATGCTTGTGTAACATGGGTTTGTGCCATTTTAACAAGTACAGAATTTCTTGTGTAAGATATAAAGAGGGGTTCGGGACATACGATTTTGGAGAGTTTCTGCCCATTTATTATAACATGAAATGGGTGTTAAGATCAGATGCCCCATTGTAAAGATCCACAAAATTAGAAAATAATCCTTAGCACAAAATGTAATACATTGAGGTTGATAAACATCCCTCGTTTTACAGAAGGTTTGTAATCCACCATAGTACTACTTAATACATACATCATGTGGCCGACATTAGTATTCTAAAGGAAAATAAAATCTGGGTTTAGCAGACTTTATGGCTTGGTTGATTGCGTTATGGTTGGGTTAAAAATAGTGTTAAAAATAAAACTGACGAATTTGGCACATATGTATGTATGATCAATGAACAAACATATCCAGAAGGTGGAGTTTAAATTTGCATGAACAACGCTGATTCGTTGACAGCATTAGATTGGTTATTTCTGCGTGCATGGGGGGGATGCGAGACTTCCGTGTATTGCAGCATGAAATTAATTCAGATTTTTGTATGCTGTATTATAGACTTATGTTGTTTTAAACAAAGATTAATGGCAATATTAAGATAAATGTTTGCAAGGGTATGTATGCGGATGAGTTTGTCCGTAATAGATAAAATGAAATGACGCAATGTCGCTGCAAAGACGTGATAATTAACGAGATCCGGGTTTCAACCGGACCGGAAGTATCAAATGTAAACAAATACCTGAACTAAATAGTTTAGCTTCTTTCAACCGTATCACAATTTTATTTAATGGTAACGATATAGTTCTGAAGTGGTGAACTGTGACGTGTAACCAATGACAAAGTTAAGAGGCGTTACCCTTTGGAGGCGTACAGGTTGTGTTGTCATTATTAAATCCGCAGCTGACACAGAAGACATATGCCGTTTCGAGCGCTGTGTAGGCCGTTTACTTAGTAAGTACAGGTCATTTTATTTTAAATAATTGTTTTGAATTGTGTTGCAATTATAAAAGCTAACAAATGACACATTTGAACTTTTTAAGAATGTATAAAACAATTACATAATGAAAATGATGGGGCAATCCAAACATTAAGCTTTTATCTGTCTTTCATATTGTCTGTTTTATATCTGTGGTTTAAGGGAGTGTGGAATTCAACACAGCCTTGTTTGGAAAACACCTTTTTGGACCTTCAGACCTTGGTAAGTAGTCTTTTAAGATTTAGTAATCATCAGCTTTAACTACCTGTATACACTAAGTCTTCTGTTAACCCACTTTGTTTTTATTTCAGACCAAGTAACCAGCATCAGTGTCAGTTGGACTGCACAGTTGGACTGCACCAGCATCAGTGTCAGTTGGACGGCACGGTTGTGATTTTACACAACGTCGTGGACCAGTGCTTCTTGTGTAGGTGTAAACATTCACAGACAATTTCAGTGGTGTTCTAAATTGTTATTAACATTGACAGTCAGCATATAGCTGAATCTTTGCACTCTATATGTCAACCAACAGTGTGGAGCGGGGTGACTTGGTGACTACTACAACACCATAATGGCTTCAGTTACGGAAACCCCACCTTGTGGCTGTACAGCGTCAGAGTTTTTGTTTCATAGTTACCCCCATTACACAATACTTGAAAGCTGAAGGTAATACATCTCTACAGTCAACTCATCAAAACTATGATGTATGTAAATGTATGTTTGAGTTAGAATAATATTTTAACCTGTAAGTGGATCATTATTTACACGTCAAGCTAGAGAAATGGCGAAAGATGGTACAGACCAGACACTGAACAACCATCAACTTCAACAACTTGTGTACCTAACACAAGTGCACACAGCAATACCTCCATAGATAATACTCACAATACAGCAAAAAGACCCCGCATGTCGGCACCAGGGTCACCCCATCAAAAGGTACAAAACTGTCAATCTGTTAATCTACAGATAACACATCAACAAGTCAATACACTGTTGCACAGCGATACAGACATTAATCCACAGATGCAAAGTTTGTTAACCCGAGATTAGTAGCCCAAATTTTTGAACGATCTACTTGACTCTCCTCCGAGCCCTCTGACGCATACTCATTACAACAACCCGGTTGATTTCGAAAGGTTCAGATCTATAACACAGACCGGTGTACGTCCCTTGGTTCTAATGTGCACGTGAGTGAGCGTGCAATGGAGTGGGCGGCTTGTTGGCTTGTGGGTGTCCCTTTTCAGGTAGTATCCGGAGCTGCCTGATTGGAGTCCATTTCCTACCAGCATTCCAGCTCATCGATTAGCCCTCCCTTTCATCGAGTCCATCTGGCACACTCCCTCAGCAGCCAATCATTGTTGCACAGCCGCTCTACAAAATGTCAACTGTTTTCCATGGCACAAGCTCTCTCTTTGTCTGTGTAGTCTGTGCCCGAGTAGTCATTTGTACTCATGTGGAGAGTGTTCCAATGTTTGTGTGTTGCGGCTCCAAAGTATCCCTGGTCTGTATTTTGTAAAGCTTTGTTAATATTTTGGTTACTTTTTGTTTGTGCTAGGTTTTTTTTTTTGTTATCCCAGGGGAAACGGGAAGACATTTTGGGAGAGTCTAGTCAGATGCCCATGGGCCTACATCCACACATTGATGTCCACTGTTTAAAGACACTAGGTAAGACCTGGGCGGGCCAACCCCTTTATGTTTTTGTTTAGTTAGGATAGGAGTGATCTGTTTTATTTTGATTTCCTTTCTTTGGTTCCGCCCAGCCCCTTTTCCCTCTTTTTTTTTTCTTCCTGACTATATGGTTAATAAACCAGTTTGAACGGCTCCCTGTGGTCCGTCGTCCCTTTTACTGCACCAGCCCCACTGCACCCTCCTAACCTCACGGAGAGCACCCATACCACGGGGTATTGTGGTTCATTCAAAAGAGTTTACATAACACCGGTGATTGTGATATTAGAGTGACACAATGTAACCAATTTGACAATGTGGAATTACGGCAGTCTGTAAATTTCCAAAATATGGGCGAAGCTGATGATTTTGGTGCGTTTTATGCACGCATTATGTGAGGTTTGGATACTTTGATTGTTAGAGCTTCAGACTTTGTACAAGTTCCAACTGACCGCCTACAGATAGAACTGTTTGTTGAATCTCTGATCTCCTCAGTACATATGACCATGAGAGCTGATGAATATAATGAACACACGTTTGGTGGGTTACTTGCAAGTGTTATGCAGAGTAATGCAGAGCTTTTGGTTGATGAATCACTAGAGCTAGTTGTGCAAATTGTCAACAACCATGAGGGTGGAGGGGCGCGACGTAAGGCTCAAACACTATTGCTAGATAAGATTATCACAAAAAAAAGGCATATGTGGTGTTGAATAATGATTCTACATGCTTTTTAATTTGTTTGATGGGTATATTGAACCCACAGTACACATAAGGCCGTGGCTAGTGGTCGTGAGCTACATACAAATGCTGGTTCAGCCTTAGATGATTGTGTGGCATTCACGGATATCGTCCGGTTTGAACAAATGACAGGGTGTAAAATTGTCTTTCCCCGAGCCCACGATGGGGGTTTTACTAAGTTTCAAAACCAAGAGGACCAACATTCTAGAACTGTCTTCATGTACTTACATGACAACCAGCCTCGGAACACAAAACAGTGCCCAGATTATAAGCGTATATGTTATTCTGACTTTTGTTATCATAAAGGCTTGAAGTTCCACAAAGGTGCAGGTCGTTGGGTTAGCAGGTGTGACCATAAGAAATACTGTGTCGATTGTGGTTTTCAATATACCATTAGTATTACCAACTATAAAGAGCACAAGTGTATAATTAACATGTGCCCCAATTGTAACGTAGATCTGACTGTTGAAATTAATCATCAATCATAAAACCCTCTAAACCCGAGGACCCCAGTGAGTGCTACATATTTTACGATTTTGAGACAATAGCCAATTCTGTGAACGGTACACACACTGCAAATTTTGTGTGTGCAATAGCCTTTGATAACAAGACGTGGTGTTCAGCCGAAGATGGATGTGTCGCTTATTTTTTCCAAAAGTTTAGGCAACCAAAATATACTGACTACACCTTTATAGCACACAACTCGAAAGGAACACCTTGTAAACAATGGTATTGGCACAACACTTACTGCTAATGGTAGCAAGCTCATGATTTTTACAGACACCACATTCAGAGATACATTGATAGTCATTGTTTCCTACCGATGAAGTTGGCGGCTTTGCCACGTGCTATGGGTTTTAAGGGTTCAAAAAAAATTATACTTTCCTTACAAGTTTAACATCAAGGAGAATGAAAACTATGTTGGCCCCCAGCCAGAACCAAATTACTACGGTGTGAATACCATGATGTCTAAAGAAAAAGAAGAGTTTTTGCAATGGTACAAAACAGTTTCCACAGACAACTTTGTCATGAAGATGAAATAAAGGCTTACTGCATGAATGATGTGGTCATCTTGAGAGAGGTTTGTATGCGTTACAGACTTGAGTTCCTGGCATATGATGGTGTTGACCCCTTCTGATCAATTACGATTGCTTCGGCCTGAATGAAAGTCTTTTGCAACAGGTTCCTCACCAAGGACACGATTGCATTGGTCTCCTCAGACAAATACAATCGTTGTCAGAAGACATTCTCAAACAGCTCAATCCAATGGCTTGAATATCTGGCCTCTGATGAGAATATATCGATACAGCATGCCCTGAACTGGGGTGAAATGAAAAATCGGGGCATACTATGTTGATGGATATGCTGAACACGATGGTGTGTGCACAGCCTATGAATTTTTAGGTTGTTTCTGGCATGGGCACCCAAAGTGTCATTGTTCAACAAGCACCAATCCTGTGACAAAGATTCAGTACGGGTTGATGCACCAGCAATGGATGGCAAAGCTTTAAGCTTTAAAAGAACAACACAATGTACATGTTCAGTACATTAGGGGGTGTGAGTGGAATCTGCTTAAAAACACATCCGCAGATGTCCAAGCTTTCTTGAAGGCCTTTGACGCTACAGAGCACCTTTACACACGGGATGCGCATTTCGGTGGTCGTACCAACGCAATTCATTTGAAGTTTACTGCTCAAGAAGGGGAGACTATTCAGTATAACAATGTCTGTAGTCTTTACCCATTCTGCAACAAGACAAAGACTTATCCAATTGGGCACCCAAATATAATCTTTCGAAATTTCAAACCGCTAGAAACCGACTTTGGAATTGTTAGGCCTATCTTGTGTCCGCCAAAAGGCCTTTATCACCCCATTTTACCGCACAGGGTCGGTGGTAAGCTGTTCATTCCCTTGTGTAGATTATGTGCTGAGTCTGAAAACCGGGTGACTGATCGTTCACATACTGATTCAGAATGAGCTTTAACTGGTACCTGGGTTTCTATTGAGTTGGTTAAGGCTGTTGAGAAAGGTTATCGCATTGTGAAAATATTCGAAGTCTGGGATTTCACCAGGACATCAGATAATCTTTTTGCAGATTACATGAGAACATTCCTGAAGCACAAGCAGGAAGCTAGGGGCTTCCCACCATCAGCGGTTGACGATGATGCTAAGGGAGAGTATATTCGTGAATATCATGAAAAGGAGGGTGTGCAGCTTGACAAGGAGAATATTGTTGTAAACAGGGCTAGGCGATCTTTGGCTAAATTGGCAATGAACAGTCTTTGGAGGAAGATGGGTGACCCAGTAACTCATTACATTACTGGACCCTGTAACTTGGGTAAAATGTATTTTGTGAAGATGTTGTTGGATAATGCTGATGTTGTTTTCTCCAAAAGAAATTCAGAATATAGTCTGGGTTTATTTCTGTTGGCAGAAATTACTTTTATAAAAGGTTTACCAGCATCGTTGTGTGATGATAATCTGTTACCGATTCAGAAAAATAACCTTTTAATTATTACAAATTTTAATGAAAAGTGCATCAGAGTTTTGAGATGGAGTTTTCACACAATATTCACACCACCGTAACCTGACTGCCAACTACCTTGTCCAAAACATGTTTGTTAAAGGCAAATCTAGTAGAACTATTAACTTGAACAAAAATGATCTCATCTTATTTAAAAACCCACGCGACAATCAGCAGATTAGTATTTTAGGAAGACAAATATACCCTGGCCTTTCATGGTTCTTCATGGAGAGTTTTAAAGATGCAACACACCCACCCTTTCGTTATTTACTTATAGACTTTAAGTCTACAACACCAGAAGACTACCGTCTGAGAACAGGATTGTTTTTCAGGGATTGGCCTGTTGTGTACATTCCTAAGAAAATTCATAGGAATCTACCACTTTTGAAGATTGGCATTTTAACAGGGGTGTGTAGACTTTTTATATCCACTGTACATGTTAATACGACAACTGAAGTTACCCATCCTTAGACAGCAGTCTACTTGTTTTCATCGCTCCAAGACTCAACTGCGTTGTATACAGTTTCCACATTAAATTTATCCATGTATTCATCCCTATTCTCACTCGGTCTCTATGTGATGTTCGGCTCCAACTTGAGTTTGTGCCATGTGAACTTCGGTCAGCGGTGCTTGAAAACCAGATACATTTAAAGCCTTGGCCAGCACGTTTCAGTCGCGGTGTTAAAACTGTCTCCATAATGTCATCATAGTGGGTCTCAAAAAAATCTGGCGGGTCGAGACAAAAATGTCTTCTCTGGCTCGGGTGGTCCACTTCACATCAGATGCATGCTTTGTGGAGATTGGCTGCAACAACGTGTTCCAGGATCATACCCAATGTTGCTTTGATGATCATTAAAACCTGCGGTGCAAGGCTTTTGTCCGTTTTGTGATTACTCTTGTCAGCATTTGAAAGGTATGGTAGATTAAGAGGTCCTAGCTGAGCACCAAGCCGGTCAAGCCAATGGTAGTCTTTTGGTGGGCATAACGGTAGAATCGAGCTGTCAGGGTCCGGGGTACCATAGCAGGGTTCAGCGTTGTCATCCAAGGCGTCACACAGCCAGTCCTCAGCCTTGGGTTCTTCAAACTCCGGTTGGTTGTATTCTTGGGACGCTTCGTAAGGTCAGCCGGCTGCTTGATAGTCACAGGCGGTCTGTCGGTTTTTATGCTGTGCTGAGGAATGTGTTAGTTTAAAGCGGGGCTTCAGGGTTGTACGTCAGTCGAACAGTGCGCAGTCGCAGTCACACCAACTTGCTGACATGTTCCGGATATAGCCCCAATCTAACAGTTATATTGCTTCATTCATTCGATGACTTTAAACAACACATCTACTGTATTATGTGTACCCTGTTTTGGCCCCAAATAAAACACTTTTCAAAAGGTGCTCCATAAACTAGCACTAAAGGTAATTTGATCAGTCAAACCATGTTTAAACACCTTGCTTTCGGACAATTCATAAAATGCGACTTCTGGTATCTCAGGGTTGAAAACGTATCCACCAGTCCATCAGTCTTCCAACTTCCACTCCTTTGCCAACATATCCTGGTGTAGTTGATGAATCCGAGGTAAACGCTGCATCGTCTTCTTCGGGGGTGGCATCTTCATCGTGTCATCACCACCCAAATGTATTCTCTTCCCGACTTGCTCTGCAGCTGTTAACCTTCACCGGTGTCTCAAACCCAATGTAGATCGCTGTAGAACCCGCCATGTTTCGTAATGTACAGTTAGGTTTACTCAGCCTAGTCTGAATGACCAACACCTGGGGTCTGTGTGGTTAAAATACAATGACCATGCCAGCCACCTATGGCGTTGTGAAAACATGAAAGTTACCACCCCCTGGTTATAGATCATCTGTTGTACACACTTAGAACTTGTCGTAACATCGATTGACAGTGGGATTAAAAATTCCAGAACCCTGGCGCCCTTTTGTTGAACATTAATCATCACACTACATATCGTAACATCTTATGCCTTGGGAATTTAACATTCCTGAATCCTGGAGCCCTATTGTTAAACATCAAAGCCACCATAAATTAAAAACCGCACACTCCCACACCATATTTCATCCCCCAGGACATGCATACATCATACAGGAATTTACAACCCCTACCATACGTCACACAGGAAGTCCCACCCGGAACATACGTCACACCGGAAGTCTCGCCCTGGAACATACATCACACCGGAAGTCCCACCCGTGCATACGTCAAACAGGAAGTTCCACCTACGAAACCGGAAGTCCTGCCTACTGTCCGGAAGTCCCGCCTACTAGATGAAATTGTGCTGTTGTTTGAATCTGTAAAATACATCAGCATTACATTCAGCTGCAGACCTAAAGGGTTTTAGTGCAAAGTTCAAGGTCAACCTGTCAACTAAAGTAGCACTTTAAAGCATTTTCAGCTTTACAGAGCAGTTTAATATGCCAAGGGAGAAGCTACTACCCAGCTTAATCCGGGAGATTTCTAATGTTCCTGCTCAATGGAATAGTCCAACGTTTCCATCAAAAATATTGTAAATGCACACAAATAACATAGCATGCCTAGACTGTATCATGGAACTTATTCCGTACGAAAAGGCACTGATGGTGACATTGTGGACTTGCCTACTTGGAAAAGATTGGTAATTATTAAATCTAGGCACATCGTAGGCTATTTTATTATACTCAGAATTAAAAAAAAAACTAACAGATATTTTCACAACCTCACAAAATGCTGAATACCTAGGGCTGGGCGATAAATCATTATCAATATATATCACTATTAAAAAATACACAATTTCAATGATAAGTGTATTTCAATGAGAGTGTATGAGGGGTGGTTCGTGCATTTAAATAGGCCTAGGGAAGCTACTGATATGACTCACCAAGTCACTTAACGTCTGAACAGCGCCTTAAAATTACGTCTTAAATTAATACAGTCCATCAATGGAGACACGTTTTTTCTTACAGACGACACGTCCACAACACACACACGACGCGAATACAACATGCCAACATTAAGACAACACGTAAATGGCCTACAGACGACACAAACTCGTCATGTATCAGCTTTACGAGTTAATTGATATGAGGGGTGATTTGTGCATTTAATAGGCCTAGCGAAGCTACTGATATGACTCACCAAGTCACTTAACGTCTGAACAGTCCCTTAAAATTACGTCTTAAATTAACACAGACCATCAATGTGTAACCGGGCCCAATAGAGGGCTTAGCCAAAATTTAGCAATTTAACACAGTTGACAACGCCACCTTGGAACTTTCACCCAAAGAGTTTAAAATTTAATTTGATATCAGTTGGTACCAATCCGGGGACTCCCACTACACAGGCAAACCCACATAAATGATCAGAGACGAAGTTGGTTTGAGCAACTCAAAATGATTTATTATAAACCCAAAGACCATGTTCATTTAAACGTAACTATAACAATAGGTTAAAAACAGAACCAATGTAATAAAAGACAAAACAACCAAAAAATACAAAACAAAATAGGAGAGGAGAATTTCGTTAAAGTAAAAACTATTGAAGTGGAAACTATTTAAGTGGTTGCAGGGGTCATCATGGGTGGATCGTATAACAAAAAAAACAAGTACTACAAATGAACACAACATGCGAATATCACAACAAACCCAAATAACACACTAAAACCATACAGTGTTACTAGTAAAATGACCCAGTTATACGTCAACACCTCTACAAATAATTCAAGCAACCACTAGGGTTCTAAAAACTCAGGCCAAATTAAGTCACTAGACCTAATGCACCATATCCAAAAGAAATGAACTCTCCTCAATACAAACATAAAACCAAATCGTAACGATAAACAAACAGGCAAAGGTTCCAGTACCGATAAGTTAAAATTAATAAAACAGGTAAGATAAGTGACTAAGTATATCAGACTAGGCAAAACAGCAGCGGCGCTGTGCACTACATGGACAGAAAAAAAAACAAAGGTCAAGGTCTGTCCCGGCATGGCGAAACATACAGTAAAAGTGACAATCAAACAAAGCAAAAGTACCTTGGCTGTCTCCTCCCGCGAACCCGCAAACCACACAGAGTATTAATCTCGAACCACGGAACAGATAACAGCACACGAGGCACACCAGGCAGCAACAACAGCAGGAAAAGGGGAGGTCGGAGCTTACTGGACGGGCATTTATTTCCGTGTACCTCACGTGATGTCTCACGTGACAGTGTACTTAACCAACCGGTTCCAAATGGAGGCGCGTTTTTCTTACAGGCGACACGTCCACAACACCCACACGACACACCAACGTTAAGATGACGCGTAAATGGCCTACAGACGACACGAACACGTCACGTGTCAGTTTTACGAGTGAAGTGATAATTGAAAATCTTAACATGAACGCGTCTCTATTACGCGTCTCTACAACGTGTTACGTGTTGTCTAAACAACAGGTATAGTGCAGCTGTTGAATAAATTAATTGACGCACCTGCTATTGACTGCGCTGCACAATATTAAAAAAAATCTTCCGCTCGATTGCTCTATTTTCTGTCATAAAACCGACTAGGAAAGACGTGCTCTCATGGGACTGAGCAGGGCGTTTTTCAGTTCGGAATTTACAAATGGAAAAAGTTGCGGAATCTTTTCTTTTTGTGTGTTTATATCTCATTATTTCTATTGACAAATGATGTGTATCGGTTGCTACACGGTAAAATGATCTTGACGGCTTTATTTGTGTTGGGACTTGAATTGAGTCGATAGGCTACTGCTGTAATCGTTTCGACATCCATAGGCAAATGATCATTAACAACTGCTTTCTGCTGTCTAGCGGAGATATTAGAGACGTATTCACCAATCACCTAAAAGAACAGTTAGGGTTGCGGGGTCATAGGTAGATCACCTAAAGTTTATCGAGGGTTATGATGGTGTTAAAGTCTTCCTTGGGTTTTCGCAGCTGTAAAGATATAGTTGCTATTACTAATATATTCATGTATGTGTGAAATGTATTTTTTATTGCCTTGTGCCCAGATGCCTGCATAACCACAGCGAATAGTTTGGGATTGCAATAATTAACTTAAGGTCCATGGACTTCGACTGCATGAAATATATTAGAACCCCGACATTCAGACCTCTATACATATTATAGGCATTCAGATGTATTAAACTACTTAAAACTGAAGTTCACATTCCAAGTAGTATCACACAAGCAAAAAGGATGCACAATATGCTCTTTAAACAGCAAAGCTCATAATAAATCTGTAGCTTATTTATAAGTCTATCTTGTTAAAATCGTGTGCTATACTGTACTGGATGCATAATTGTTTTTAGCCTCAATAAAATCATAATCCCTTAACAGAACTAAGTAAATTATTTTGTATGCACAATCATTTCAAAGGGCAATGTGAAGTCTTAAATGTAAATGACTTAATTCTGGTCTAACTGAAGTATTAATAGTTGCATTTCCATCCTTAGTAATGCCAAGATGTGAAGTCTTCCATGCCAGGTTCAGTACTTTTCTCTACTTCTGATCATCAGCTATCAGATGTAAAACAATGTTAACAATATTTAGGCCTGGGACCTCAAACTTAATGTGCATGTTATTTCCTGCCCAGTTGGAACACATTATTCAGCTAATCACTGACCAGACTAGTAATCACTAGAATGATTTCTTCAATGTGTATTACTTAGCATAGGTTTGTACTGTATATTGGGGGGGTCAGGGTCAATGGATTCCAGGATTTTCATTCCTTTCCAGGGGGGTCACATTGACCTGCCTGTAATATTGAGGGGTCATGACCCCCCATCCCCCCTAAATCTACGCCCTGGGTATTACTGGATATAAAGCCTGCACCCTAGTTCTAAATCACCAAAGTGTGAGAACCCTGGGGTAGTTTATAAACTAGTCATATTTTAATGCAATGTATCAATGGATAGGCATTACAAAACATGTTAGAGCTTTTATCGTTCTAAATTTCAGACAGTAGTATGAAACGAAAATTGCCAGACTTTAAGCAAGCAAAAAGATGATGTACCTCATGATGTACTGACATTTCTAGAGCATCCGATTTTGCAAGTTCATGACACTATTAGCATTTATTTTATTTTTTTAAATGCACATGGTGTTTGCGACGCCGTTGTTGATGTCAATAAGCGCCGTAACTTACGGCGTTCAGTATCACTTAACGCCGCTATTAACATCTTTTTGATTTCAATTCCTTATTTGGATTTTGATACTGAACGCCGTAAGCTACGGCGCTTATTGACATCAACAACGGCGTCGCAAACGCTGTGTAGAACAGTGGAAACGGCGTTTTGGACGGCGACATGTGAGTGAAGACGCCGTAAATAACGGCGCTTATTGCAGCACTCGGACGGCGTCACAAACGCCATTTTACAACAGCAAAAACGCCTTTTGGACGGCGGTTTACTGGGGAACGGCGTATTTTGCGTGTCATTGGACGACGTAATGTATCATGTTTTTGACTCACTTGGCCTTCCATACATCAACCGCGTCAGTGCGCTTAAAATTAGAAACCAAGTCTATTTTTATCGCGTATACGCGCGCATCTCTTGCTCAAATGAGCTGATATGTAACACAGAAAATACTCAGTGTGCCCTACCAAGTAAGGAAATTGCTTAGCGTGCATTTTCTTCATGACTTTCCGGGTCATCTCGTAAGTATTTACTTTTGATTGCATATGTAGTTAGTAAATTTGAGCTAGCTTGTGTGCATGCATCAGATGGCTTGATAGTAGTAGCCATTTCAAGTAGAATGTATGAATCCAATCAGTACAATAGGCTGTAGTTGAGCTGTTATATTAATACATTGAAGACAATTTAGTGAACATTACCCCTGCTGAAAGCTAACTAATCAAGTTATATTTGTATTTCAGATAGTCAAACACTTTTACCCACAGCGCTTGACTTTGGATAAAATAAGTGTAGGAACGGACAAATCGCACATTTGACTATGTTATTGAAAATGTATGTGTTAATACTGCATGTCCTAAAAGGAACCGGAACGCTGTTCGCCTAAAGTTAAAAGGCCCAAGTCAACCACTGCTTAACCATGATAAATACTTTTCACCACGAATTCCAACAAGTTCCTAGCAAGGTGTCAATATAGCTAAATAAACAAAGAAGAACGTTTGCAGTAGTGGCGCGCCTAATGTGAATTGACACTTCAAAATTACGTGTGCAATAATGACGCCGTTGACGTTCGTCTGTCGTGTGACATTCTGCAGTGCACCTACAGCACATTCAGCTTAGCTGGTCTTGGAGAAGCAATGCAAGCAAAATACACTTCGTCAATGGTGTAAGGAAGCTGAAGCAGGGGTTGCAGCTCTTTTTAAAATAATCTGATTGAGATACAGCTGTGAACTGTCTATAATGAACATTGGGGTTCATAAGCAAGGACATCTCCTCAGCAGTAGGTAGGCCTATTGATCAATCTTCTAGTCACGCGCTTCATTCACTTCCTCCTCTATGACTCACTGAGACGCTCACCCAATGCAAACCACGAGACCGGATCAAACGGAAAAAAACCTTTGCCTCAGTATTTTTAACACTGGGTAACATGCAATTATGAGCATTATACACCAATATAGACGACCTTGAAAAAATGACCAGCATTTTACAAGCAAAGAGCGAGTTCTTGAAATACTCAATTTATTGCGCACGTGTAGACACAGCTTTTCTAACTGCTTAGCAAAGGGATCCTACATTTTAACTAGTAATTTATCAAATTAAAAAAGCTTCGTTGAATTACTGAGTAGGGCAATTGTCAAAACAGCTAACTAGCTATTTACTGTGGCTATGAAACACGTTGTAGTAATGGTGGTTCTTTGTGACTACCGGCATCAGAAACACCCTACGTAACATGTACCCTGTTATTGCGAGCGGCTAGCTCGAGCCACAGAATCACCATTACTACAACGTACACAAACTGCTTATATACCAAAACGATATACCTTCCCGTTAGACAAAAGCGTAACTTGTTTTATCATACCTGTAACATCTTGCAGCGTTGTAATAAGCTATTTTCTTCGAGTTCTTTCTCACCGTGTTTAACGGGATGCTGTCAGCCATCTTGGCTGGATTGTACACATCATGACGTCACTGTCAGTAGCACAACGTTGACTGAGTAAAAGGTTTGACGGATGAAAGTAGCTGAATTAATGATTTCTCATTAACGTCAGTTCGTTTCGTGCGATTATTAGACAAATCGCTAGTACCTGCCAGTAGAAGTCATGGAAAAAGCACTCCCTTCTCATACATTGCCAAGTAGTCTTGCGGTCTTCACATATGGACCAAATCTTTTTTACAACAGTATTAGCCTGCATTTGATACACTATATCTAGATACCGTAAGCAACATTGTATAATTTTTCACAATCGATAAATACACCAAAACGTTTAAAAACAATATACACAAAAACATTCCTTGGCCTTTTTCACATTTTGTGTTACAAAATTAAATTTTAAAGGATTTAATTAGGGGTTTTTGCCACTGATAAACACAACTCGTTCCATAATGACAAAGTCAAAAATACAGTCTAAAAAAAATGTTCTAAATTAATGACAAATACAAAACAGAAAATAATTGATTGCATTAATTATTCAAACTGGGTTTGTTGTTTTGAGAAGAAAATGTAGGGGGTATTTCAGAAAGCAGGGTTAACATACTCTGAGTTTATACCACAACTCTGTGTTGACTGACTCTGAGCTGTCAAACTCAGAGTTGACGGTTTCAGAAGAGGTGGTTACAAATAGGGTTAACTTAACTCAGAGCTGACTGAACTAAGTAAAGCACATGCATGAGGCGATTAAAAAGCTCTAATCAATGGAACACAGATAACAACATGATTCACTATGGCAACAGGAGAAAAAGTGCTTGAACCCCCTACTTCTCCCTAGTGGAGTTGGAAATATTAATGAATGCATATGCAGAATATGAATATATATTCAAGAAAACAAGCAATACAGTAGCAGCAGCAAAAGAATATAAGCTGTTGTGGAAGAAAATTGCTGACCAAGTCAATGCGTGAGTATTAATTGAAAAAAATAAAAGTTTATTCTCGAGTGTTCCACCCATTAAACATTTATATTGTGTGTGTGTGTGTGTGTGTGTGTGTGTGTGTGTGTGTGTGTGTGTGTGTGTGTGTGTGTGTGTGTGTGTGTGTGTGTGTGTGTGTGTGTGTGTGTGTGTGTGTGTGTGTGTGTGTGTGTGTGTGTGTGTGTGTGTAAGATT
>JACXGI010001011.1:0-87415 GCA_016801175.1 Esox masquinongy | reverse complement strand
CCGCCCCTACAGAATGAAACAGCTTTCAGTCGCTACACTCATCATGTTATAATTAAGTAGTAAGTGAAATGTTCTAAACAAAAGGGCCTACATAAGAGGTTTGTCATTCAAATTAATGATATGGTACATTCATCCTTTTGCCAGTGTTAGTTCAGTGACGCCCACCCATTTGTCCTAGACACAAATTGGCACACAGATTTTCTTGTAGTGGTACAATTCATTGTTGGCCTACCTGCACATTAACGCTGAGGAAAGACTTCCTGTTCGCATAATCTCCTTAATTTTCTGAAGGAGCTAGGAATGGGTGCCGTCTATGCAGCCAATCACACCTGGAAACTCTAAAATATTAACTGATTAGTGCTTCAAGTCTCAAAGCTTCCTACTAAATAAACTGATTTACTGCTTAGACTGATACCTGCAATTCTGTGGAATTCTTCTTTGATGATTCTTGTGGGTCTGTGACTTGGGAACACTACAAAAGTGTACAGTAAACGTTTTTCAGTGCAAGAGTCACACCTCTGACAGCCCGACAGACAGTTGCCTTGGAAATATACTCAGCATCCAGAGCGTGTGAGCCGAGTGGAGCGGGAGCGAGCGGGCGGATTTTGGACTGAGCGCAGAGCGGCATTTTTAAAAGGACGGAGCGTCGCCCTATGTCCCGCTCCAATTTCGCTCCGCTCACACCACGGGTCTGAAGCATGCTCAAGCCTGACCCAGAATCCATCTGTGTCTTGCACAGTCATTAACAGTAGACTATTTTCTGTCAAAACTTGGCTCAATAATGGAGTTCACCAAGTACTTCAAAATGGAAAATGAGAAGTCATACAGGTGTACTATTAATATAAAACTAACTAACAATGATAATGTGGTACAAGAAAAAGAATGTGGTGACATTGTTTCAGTCAGTAAAGATTCATTTTGGAATCTCAAAAGACACATCTCTCAAACACGAAGTGTGCTACGTGAACACGCTGGGAAGAAAGCAAAAGGTTAGCAAGTTGAATACGGTAACTTGTAACAAAAGTGTAAAGTAAATATAGCCTAATATTCAAACAAATTCGTTTTGCCATTCAAAGTAGGCCTAATATATGGTTCGTTTAATTTAATTTGTTGTCCATGAATTTGTATTTTATCGAGCGAGAGGAGCAGCAGCAGCAACAAGAGAAAAGGGTTGAGGAATTCAAAAGTTTCTTCACTGCACGCAAAGGCCCAACCATAACAAGGGAGAGAAAAAAAGAGCTGGATGTAGCATTTTTTAAAATGATTTACATGGACTATGAACCACTGAGTAAAGGAGAACGCAAAGGGATGCAACACTTCGCCAGCGCAGCTCAACCGGGCTACAACCCCCCCATGCTACACCACTGTACGGAACACGCTCATGCCACATGCCCTGGAAGAGATAGAAGCCAAACTGCAAGACCTACTGCAAAATGGTGATGGGCTCGTTCTGTCAGCGGTCATTTGGACCAGTAGAAGAGGGCACAGCTTCCTTGGCATCGTGGCCAGTTTCATTGATGGGACGTTCCAGGGGCACACGGTTTTGTTGGGCTGTGAGCACATACAGGGGCACCATACTGCAGGTCGTATTTACCAAAAGTATGAAAGTGTACTGAAATATTGGAACGTGCAACGACGTGTTATTTGGGTCGTCACTGACAGTGCCAGCAACATGATCAAGGCGTTTAACCTCCTCCCTGGCGCTGAAGAGGAAGCGGAGGGTGAAGTGACCGCGGATGTCAGCAGCAGCGCAGAACATGAAGAGGAGAATGAGGGACCACCTGCGCCCTCGCAAGTCCATGTGGAAGTGATAGTTTCTACATTAGTGGTTATGATAAATCAGTACTTTACTGTGTCAAATTTACATCTGAGATGCCCCATTCCCATGCTTCAGCTGGTGATCAAAGACGCCGTTAACGAGCACGACAACATTAATAGGCTGTTAGTGAAAGTTGGGGACCTGGTGAAGTGTACGCAAGAGCACCTTTGAACACAGAGGAAACCGACCAATTAGGTGTCACTAATGCCTGCACCACTCGATGGAGCAGCCAGCTGCGGATGATTGAGTCGGTCATCCGGTTGTTCCAAAAAGACCCGTTATGGCAAAACAAACTCAAGTCTAATGTTGCTAACATCACCCTGAATCAAGTACGGCAGCTGACGCACCTTGTCAGTGTGCTGACACCACTGGCAGACCTCACAGACAAAATGCAGAAGGAGCTGGGGAACCTGGGGATGATCCTCCCTAATGTCACAGAAATCAAATCCCTGCTCACCGATGACACTCACGCTGCACTTCCAATGGGCATCGCTGCTTTTGCAAAATGCAGAAGGAGCTGGGGAACCTGGGGATGATCCTCCCTAATGTCACAGAAATCAAATCCCTGCTCACCGATGACACTCACGCTGCACTTCCAATGGGCATCGCTGCTTTTGCTTTTGGCAAACATCGTGTCAATTCGCTATGGAATATACTATACTGATAAACATCTCATTTTACCATCAGTGTTAGATCCCCGTTTCAAGACAGAATGGATAATCCGAGATGAGTCTGTATGCAACAAACTCAGGGAGATCTGCGACCTCCTCATAAAAGAATCTGAGGAAATTAACGCTCCCAGTGGGACACCCGAGACCGACACCCCACCCGCCGCTGACCTGAATCCCGAGCCTGAACCAAAAAGAGCTCGCCTGTTCGGGTCATACTTCAGCGAGCAGCAACACAACCGGAGAGGCCAAAAGTGAAGTTGAAAATTACCTCTCATCCCCGAGACAGAACCTGGACGCAGATGTTACTCGATTTTGGAAAGAAAACTCCACGTCTTTTCCCCGCCTGGCTAAAGTAGCTCGCATTGTGTTCAGCATCCCAAGCGGGTCTGTGAGCGCAGAGAGGGTTTTCTCTGCTGCTGGCCTGCTGTCAAGAAACCACCGCATGAGTCTGAAGCCTCAGACATTGGCCAAACTTGTGTTCTTGAAGGTGAACTCAAAAGAACTGTAGATAGAAGCAATTAATTTTTTTAATTTTATTTTAAAGTTTGACAATGGATATAAGCCAATTTAAATTTTAATCCACATGCACGCTGCGCAAAAGTTCAGTTATTAAAATTTTGGCCTAATAGTCAATGTACTTTTAAAACTGATGTATAGCCTGTACATTGTTATTTATATAATTAGGCCCATTGCCCCCAAGGTAGAATCTGTGGCCCCCTGTTTTGTTTCCCCTTAAACAGTACAAATGAAATATGAATTAGATATGCCCACCCATTGATAAAAAATGCCCCCTCAGACATTTCATCCTGGAGCCAGTCCTGAGATAAATGTCGAATGTGCAGAAAAACGGTAACGCTCAAACAGATTATCATCAATGAATGATAAAACATCCAAGCGGGGTCTGATCACCCACTTACGACGGATATTTCTGCTGAGTATTTCTGCTTCAATATCAACTGGCTCTTCGAGAAAAGGACACGCCATTTCTGACACATTCAGATGGCAGGTGTCAGTTAAAGAGTTTCCGTCAACTCTGAGTCAACTAACTCTAAGTTTTCACTAAACCCGCTTTCTGAAATACCCCCATTGTGTAGATCTATTAAAGGTGCGTTAGCAGTTGTGAAAAACTGAAAATAATTCAGCCAGTCTCGGAAGCCTTTTGTCAACCAGGGAGGACATATTAATAAATGTCAGTCATTTATTTACAAAAACTCAACACAAACGAATGAACAAATGTATGATGTGGTGTCTCGGCAAGTGGTTCACAGGGGCAGGCTTTGATTCTCCAGCGTCACTACACAGTCTGTAAATAAACACACGCAGCTCGTTAGTTTTTATATCTTCCCCTTCAGCGTCTACACCTTCATCCTTTTGTAGCTGCCCCATCACTCCTGATGAGAGGCAGGTGAGGAGAGTTTGGGGCTGTCCAGGTCCATCTTGAACCTTCTGGAAAGCAGCCATCCCTGTGCGCTGTCTCCAAGCTCCTTAACGTCTGCGGCAAATGCGCCCCCGATACACGAGCAGGGTCTGTGCGTCACCCCACCAAGTACCGAACCCCGTCTTAGGGTGGGACGGGGGAATCAGGTGGGGCATTGCCATGGATGCGTGCGACCGGGATAGACAGTCTGCATTTCCCTGCTGGGCACTTGTGGCCTAGGCCATCCATTGCAGAGGCGCCTTCTCAGTCACCAGTGAAGTGCCACCCCGGAGGTAGTAGCGAAGCTTGTCTCGGGGTCGGTTGCAGCCACCATTTCACCAGGCGGCGCAATAAGCCAACCTGGCCACCACCAGATGAAGTCCCAGCCATGCCAGAATCTCCTCTTTGAGCCGGGTGTAATTGTGGGCCTCCCAAAGACGTAAGGCATAGTAGGATTGCTGGGTCTCTCCTGGTCAGGAACGGCCTCAAAATGCAAGCCCATTCTGCTGGCTTCCAGGGATGCTGATGGGATTAGCACCTGGTCCATCACCAGTGTGAAGTGCAGCCCCAGGATGTAGTAGCCCCAGGTTGGAGACGTCGTTTAGCCTCTTGAAGTCATTACAGATCCGGAGAGAGCCATCGGCTTTTGTATCACTACAATTGGATTGGAAAATGGGCTGAGGGAATCTTTGATAATGTGAAGCTCCCTCATTTTCGCAACCACCCCCTCCACTGCTTTTTGATGTTCTTAAGGGATTATGTAAGGGTGCAGGCAGACCACATCTGCACAGAGTCGGGGGTTGTGGTCCTCTAGCACCCTTATTCTTGAAGCCGGACAAAAACAGTGGAGAAGGACAAGAACATGTCCACCAGCTCCCAAAGTTCCTGCTTTTGATGAGGGATGAAGTCCTCTCACATCTGTTCTTCCCGGGCGATGGTGGTGAGAGCACTGATTGATTGATTAAACTTACTAGTCAGATTACTTGATTGCCAGGCAGTCCCACCTCTAGCCCAGCCCTCATCTCAGTCTCTCCGTCCTCCCTCTATGTCACTAGGAGGGATGCAGTTTGTCAAGAGTCACCCAGTTCAGCCCAGCAGTCTTGAATATTCTGACTACTCCTCCCTGCCACTTTTCCCTGGCACATTCTCCCTTCTCTCTGGAAACGTCCAACATTCTCCCGGTACTTGCTCTTCACTGGACCTCTGTGTCCAATGTGCCCTCACTCAGCGGGAGCGAGACGCTGATAGGATAAAACCAAATGTGATATTTTTGCTGTACGCTCCAGGCATATGAAAATATGATTAAAAGTTGAATAAGTTCAGAATGTCACCTTTTATTTTAGTCAGTTTCAACACGTTTTACAAAATATGAATAAGAGCACAGTGTTTTATGTGAGCATATGTATTGGGATATTTGGCTCACAGGTGTTTCTAGTTGATCTAGGGGCCATAAACACAAAACATCTTAAGACTAAATGTAGCTTCCAACTTGCTTATTTAGGAGAAAGTCTTAAAAACAATGGGCATGTCAGTCCTAATTTTAGGACTCCTACATTTTTGGTCTAAGTGTATTTCACAAAGCATTTCAGATCTATGAAAAGTTAGCGGCAGTCAAGAGGACTCCTAATTCAATAAGACCAAATCACAAACAATCCTAAAATGGCTGCTGCCGGCAATCCGCCTCATAATCACGTCAACATTTTTGAAACATTTAATGATACTGAGCTTTTAAAAAGTTGTCGCCTAAATCGCGATGGTATTATGATCATATTAGAGCTAATTAGGGATGCATTCACTTCACCAACAAACAGGAATAACCCAATAACACTGGAGATTAAGTTGCGACAACTCTACACAACTTGACCGCAGGGAAAATGCAGCTATGCATCACAAACTACATGTATCTCAATCATCTGTCAACAGAATATTACATCAAACAATAAATGCCCTCTCCAGACCTCACATCGTCCAACAATTCATATGGTTTCCTCTTGATGTTTGCCAACTACAAAGAATCAAAGCCAACTTCATGGCCATAGCTGGACCACCCAGTGTAGTTGGAGCTATAGATGGGACACTTAACATATACATGTTGCCCAAATTATCGCACCATCAAAAGATGAAAAAGCGTTTGTTTACGAGCTGCCAGACATGTATGAGGCTGACAATTAGCTGAAGATATACTTGAATAGTCAGTATATAATTCTTGGTTTCATGTTTAATCAGTGACTCTTGAAATCTTTATTTCAATATGGCAACATGACACATCTACAGCATTGCTATGATGAATTCACTGACTGAGACCCCCTCCCCTATCAGCTGATCACTGTGCGCATAGTAAGTAAGCTTGTTCATGGAGCACAATATCATCCATAGCAACGGGTCAATCCGGCCCTTTCTCTTAGCTTAAGATTTCTCCCCATTACTTAGTAAAAGTTGGTCTCAGCAGCTTTGTGAATAGATATTAAGAGGAAACTCTTAGCTAGAAACCGACTGCTGTTTGGGAGGCCTCTAAGTGGTAGGATGAAATGTTTTGTGAATACAGCCTCAGGTGTTTTCTGAAAGAAAAGAATATCTCAATTAGAACTATAGTTGTGTCTGAAGAACAAGTCAGTTTAAAGAGCATGTGTATCCAGATTAACACATCTGGAATAGGAGGACCTAAAAACTTTCTTTTTTAGGCCATGTAAACCTTTGGTGAAGACACGTAAGACTTACGTTGACATGGAAAAGTCCTTTAAGTCCATTTATTAACAGTGAGATGTCTGGAACTAAATCTCCATTATTCTATCTAGGAGTCCTTGGTATTTTTGATAGCACAATGACATGTGTGGACAGAATCCAATAGTTGGGCATAGCCAATTTAACAGTTTGGAATGTCCAGAAAAAGAAACAAAATGCTAGTGTCTTTAGCAATCGGCAAAAACCATGTCGGCCAGGAAAACAACAGCAGTTGATGACAGAAGAATGACGAGATTTTTGAAAAACAACCATAAAATAAGTGTCAGTGAAATCAATCAATGAAATGTATTTATAAAGCCCCTTTTACATCAGCAGTTGTCACAAAGTGCTTTTACAAAAAACCCAGTCTGAAACCCCAAGGAGCAAGCAACAACAATGTTGTGAAATCACCAACAATCTCTTGAATGCTGGTCAAGAAATGTTCCAATCTACTGTTGGCAGAAGACATCGGCAGCAGGATTACAAAGGCTAGACTACAAGATCCAAACCTCTGATCAGTACCAAAATCGGAAAGGCAAGATTAGAATTAGTTAAAAAGATTAGATTAGATTCAACTTTATTGTCATTGAACAGTACAAGTGCAGTACAACGAACTGCAGTTTGCATCTAACCAGAAGTGCAAATAGAGGAGTGCAGAAATATTTACAAGTACAAGAATATGTGCAGTATCTCATAGAAGTGAGTACACCCCTCACATTTTGTAAATATTTGATAATATCTTTTCATGTGACAACACTGAAGAAATGACACTTTACATTGTAGCAAAGTAGTGAGTGTACAGCTTGTATAACAGTGTAAATTGGCTGTCCCCTCAAAATAACTCAACACACAGCCATTAATGTCTAAACCGCTGGCAACATAAGTGAGTACACCCCTAAGTGAAAATGTCCAAATTGGGGCCAATTAGCCATTTTCCCTCCCCGGTGTTATGTGAGTCGTAAGTGTTACAAGGTCTCAGGTGTGAATGGGGAGCAGGTGTGTTAAATTTGGTGTTATCGCTTTCACACTCCCTCATACTGGTCAATGGAAGTTCAACATGGCACCTCATGGCAAAGAACTCTCTGAGGATCTGAAAAAAAGAATTGTTGCTCTACATAAAGATGGCCTAGGCTATAAGAAGATTGCCAAGACCCTGAAACTGAGCTGCAGCATGTTGGCCAAGACCATACAGCGGTTTAACCGGACAGGTTCCACTCAGAACAGGCCTCACCATGGTCGACCAAAGAAATTGAGTGCACGTGCTCAGCATCATATCCAGAGGTTGTCTTTGGGAAATAGACGTATGAGTGCTGCCAGCATTGCTGCAGAGGTTGAAGGGGTGGGGGGTCAGCCTGTCAGTGCTCAGACCATACGCCGCACACTGGATCAAATTGGTCTGCATGGCTGTCGTCCCAGAGGGAAGCCTCTTCTAAATATGATGCACAAGAAAGCCCTCAAACAGTTTGCTGAAGACAAGCAGATTAAGGACATGGATTACTGGAACCATGTCCTGTGGTCTGATGACACTAAGATAAACTTATTTGGTTCAGATGGTGTCAAGCGTGTGTGGCGGCAACCAGGTGAGGAGTACAAAGACAAGTGTGTCTTGCCTACAGTCAAGCATGTTGGTGGGAGTGTCATGGTCTGGGGCTGTATGAGTGCTAATGGCACTGGGGAGCTACAGTTCATTGAGGGAACCATGAATGCCAACATGTACTGTGACATACTGAAGCAGAGCTTGATCCCCTCCCTTTGGAGACTGGGCCGCAGGGCAGTATTCCAACATGATAACGACCCCAACGACCCTCCAAGACGACCACTGCCTTTCTAAAGAAGCTGAGGGTAAAGGTGATGGACTGGCCAAGCATGTCTCCAGACCTAAACCCTATTGAGCATCTGTGGGGCATCCTCAAATGGAAGGTGGAGGAGCGCAAGGTCTCTAACATCCACAGCTCCGTGATGTCATGGAGGAATGGAAGAGGACTCCATTGGCAACCTGTGAAGCTCTGGTGAACTCCATGCCCAAGAGGGTTAAGGCAGTGCTGGAAAATAATGGTGGCCACAAAAAATATTGACACTTTGGGCCCAATTTGGACATTATCACTTAGGGGTGTACTCACTTTTGTTGCCAGCGGTTTAGACATTAATGGTTGTGTGTTGTGTTATTTTGAGGGGACAGCAAATTTACACTGTTATATAAACTGTACACTCACTACTTTACATTGTAAAGTGTCATTTCTTCAGTGTTGTCACATGAAAAGATATAATCAAATATTTACAAAAATGTGAGGGGTGTACTCACTTCTGTGAGATACTGTATATACAAGTGGAATGAATGTGTGCAATTAATGCAAATGCATTACATATGGCAATTCTAAATGTGCAGTGGAATATTCACAAATTTACAGAAAATTTACAGGTATTAAGTATAATGTATGTACAAGTGAGAGAAATAGTTGTGGCAATTCTCAATGACATTCTGAATTTGCAATTGAGGCTAATGGAAGTAGTAAGGGAACATGTGCAACTGAATTGCAGGGATAGCAGCAGTGAGGTTAGAGGTAGATGTGTGTTTTTCGAGGTAGATGTGTGTGTAACAATTGAAAATGCAAGTACAGTGGCAGTTCTAAATGTGCAACGTGCAGTGACGGCAGGGTTAAGGTGCAAGTTTAAGGTGCAAGTCAGCATGTGCAAATGAAATACAGGAATAGCAGCAATGAAAAATCTTATCAGACTAGCCCAGTAGTGCAGAGGGTGGGCATAGTTAGTGAAGGGAAGTCACAGAGTTCAGCTGGGTTACAGCAGATGGAAAGAAACTGTTCCTGAGCCTGCTGGTGCGAGAATGGAGAGACCTGTTCCGCCTGCCTGATGGGAGGAGGGCAAACAGATTGTGGCATGGGTGTGAGTCCCTGGTGATGCCGCGAGCCCTACGCAGACACCGCTTGCGCTGGAGGTCTACAATGGCTGGGTGCTGGGTACCTGTGATGTGCAGGGCCTTCCGGTCAGCTATGGAACAACCACCAAACCATACTGTGGCGCAGTTGGTCAGAATGCTCTCGATTGTGCAGTGGTAGAAGTTCACAAGGATCTTGTAAGACAGGCGGGCCTTCTTCAGCCTCTTCAGGAAGTACAGGTGCTGCTGCTCCTTTTTGACCAGGGCTGAGGTGTTGAGGGACCAGGAAAGGACCTCGGAGATGTGGACACCCAGGAATTTGAAGCTGGACACGCTCCACCTCAGTGCCATCGATGAGAACTGGGACGTGACTGCAGCCTTTAGACTTCCTGTAATCCACAATGTGCTCCTTGGTTTTCTTTGCATTGAGAGCCAGGTTGTTATCAGCGCACCATGCCGCCAGGCACTTGACCTCTTCCCTGTAGGCTGACTCGTCATTGTCACTGATCAGGCCTACCTCCGTGGTGTTGTCTGCGAACTTGACGATGATGTTTGAGCTGTGTACAGGAATGCAGTCGTGGGTGAAGAGGGAGTACAGGAGGGGGCTCAGCACGCAGCCTTGTGGAACACCCAAGGTGCAGAGATCTGCCAGTACAGTTTTGGAGCAGAGTTTCATGGACAGATAAGAAGTAGGTGAACCTTTATCAAAAGAGCCGGAAAGCTTGTGAGAAAAAAAATAACTGCAGATGAGCAGGGTTGTGTAGGTTACTTTTTATATCATCGTTGTCGGGCGGAAACCTCGTATCTCCAAAATTGCAACTTTTCAGAAAATGAAGAAAAACTGTTTTTTAAAATAATTTAACACAGTATGTTCAAAGTTGGTATTGTGTCTTTATACATGGCCAGATACTTACATGTCATAATTTTATTAATATTTTACCAAAATCAAGCTCAAATGGAGTTACAAGGTTTTTGAATAGCAAATGGGGAGATACACGTTTTGTCCATCATTGATTAGAACTGCCGCATCTGAGGCAGTAAGTGCATCACATTACGTTATCATCAATTTACAGGTTACAGAGCTTATTGTAGCTATGCGTGCTCTGTTTTCCTGTGGTTGAATACGTTTGGCCAAAATCTATTATAAAAGATAGTGCTATGAACATGTTATTGAAGACATTATTGTCTATGACTAGACGGCAAATGAATAAAGAATAAACTGCACTCCAACCCAGTGTTGCCAGAAATCGCAAGAGAAACAAGCAACCCGGACTGTCAAAAGAAGGCCAAAAGAAGTAACTTGGAGCTGCAGACAATGCCCAAAAACACGGTTTTACACAAACAACAACTTAATTGCTTACTATTTAAGTTGAGAGAGCCGGCTGCTTGAAAAGGGCAGAGTAGGCTATACCAACGTTGAAGTTACGTTTAAAATCGTCAAAAAGCGAACTTATAAAAACATTTCTCTTAAAGGTGGAATTACAGTTCAAGCCAACCTTTCACTACACAGGCACTATATTTCCATAATGCTTGTGAACATATTGATTGCGACTACAAAGCTAACAGAAATGTATTTGCTAACAAAAGTGAATTGAACGCACCTCTAGTCACTGAACTAATTTGGGGTAGGGAAGCAATCACAGCTAGTAGCTCAGACATAGTTTAGGCAGCAAGGTTAGAAAGTAGATGACATTACAGCTTTTATTTAATTAAAAGGTCTCTGTTTTCGTGTGCTCATGGTCAAAACAATACACAAGCCCTAATGAGCATGTGCATTTTAGAAACAACCCCAAAAAAACATGGTGACAAACTATTTCCAAGCGACTTTCTGAATGAGGCCAAAATAATTCTAAGAGGGCAAAACTGCTCCAACCTACCGTGGTTCGCCTGCACTCTTCTTCACTCCCAAATGTCTCAGACCTCAAATAGGCTACATAAAACATTTACCTTTTTAGGCGTAGTGTTTCTTGAGTAGAGAAAATGATGTATACCTACTTATTCAAACAATCAGCTCTTTATTTTGCCTTGCTAATATTTTCAAACACAATTCCCTACGCACATGTATAGTGTTTGATTACATGCATTGCCATGCTGTTATGATGAGTCGGGGAGAAGGTTGCAGTTCCAAATGCAGCGTGTTGGAGGATTTATTTAGAAAATGAATACAAGGTTCCAGTAAGGGCTAGACAGGAGACGTAGTCAAAATCCAGAAACACAGTCGGTAACAGGAAATCCAGGAAAAATGGCTAAGGTACAAAACAACAAAGGCTGGGTAAAGTTGAGAACAAGGAGGCTAAAGTATTTTACGTGGGGAAATCTAGGTAGGCTACTATGTGTTTTTGGAAAACTGCAAACAATACCTCAGAGCACTGAGAATGGCCACATAATAAATAGGTTCGCTAAACGAGGAACAGGTGGATCGAATAACACAAATTAAACCAAAACAAGCATACAAAACGTATAATGCCAGAAACTATGGAAAAATAACCAACCCCTAAAGATCTTCGAGCAAACAAAAACAAAACGCCACCCTATGAATAAACAAATCTCCAAAATAACGTGTACAAACAAAATTATAACAAAGACACAATCCCATTCAAAACCTCACGCATATAAATAAAAAATAATTCATTAACAATACATAGATATAAAAACAATTAATCCATCATAAAATAAGTTAGATTGCACCTCAGGTGAAGTCAGACAAAATTGCATTGTTACTGTTAGCTTCTGTAGTGCAGAACGTCTTCATTCAGAATGGAGGCGGGGTGGAGTTAGGAGGATTTGCCGACAGTTTAGGATCCAATGGAGTTACGAGGTTTAGTTACAAGTTTTTTAAAATACTTTATTATTGGTTAAATATTTGTAAAACCCACAGACGGATGTGAAGGGTGACCAATAGCGTTGATTTATGGAAAAAAATGAAAATGACAAAATATGGAGTTAAGAGGTTTACTTTTAGATTGCTTTAATATTAAGCGGCATTAGAAGACAAATAGGAATAGCCTATTGAACACCTTTTGCCGGATCAAGCAGTGTTAATGTTTACATAGCTGGCCAATAACTGAATTTGCATTATACCTCATGGGTTATGTACAGTGCCTATGGGAAGGGTTTCTAAACCATAGCTTTCTACTCCAATATGATTGGGCTATATCTCTACATTATACGCTAAAAGTCTGTCAGATATTCATTCATTCCAATTAATCCAAAAACCCTTGATCTTCCAGAATCTGACTTTTTATCTAAACATAACCCAAAATCAAAGGATGTGTTAGCCTATTCTGTTATTTGCGTTTCATTCATGTTTTTTATTTATTCAAAACATCGTTGAACAAGAAACCAGGCAAGCATAGTTCAGCCGGCCTGCAATTAAAAGTGAAAAATGTTGCTGTATTTTCTGGATTCGAACCCAGGTCGCCCACATAAGAGGGAGTGAATTTAACCATTACGCAACAGTACTACGCATTTGCCCACGGTTGGTATAGCATTTCAACATTAGATCATTTTGTCACACATGAACATCACGCCAAGATTGAACATTTCGCTAGACAAGCATTGCGTTAAACTGATTAACATTTCTTAAGTTTACCTCCACCACAGATTTCATCTATGAACTGTATGACTTTTGCCACTGGCTGTTTTAAAAGCTTATTAGCAAGTAATATGTCGCTAGACGGCATTAAGCATTGTGTTCAACTGAGTAACGTTTCTTATTAAGTTTACCTCCACCACAAATAGCAACTATGAACTGTAAGGCTTTTGCCACTGGCCGTTTTAACAGCTCATTAGCCATTCATGAAAGACATTGATACAATAACTATCAATATAAGTGACGATAACTGACTTTTTCGTCAAGTGAAAAGACGAAAGAATCGTGTAGCCAGCGACTATTTCTGGTGGATATTACGGCCAGTGGCAAAAGTCATACAGTTCATAGATACTATTTGTGGTGGAGGTAAACTTAATAAGAAACTTTACTCAGTTTAACACAATAGTTAATGTCTAGCGAAATATTCAACTCAGCCTTTCACGTGGGCGACCCGGGTTAGATTCTCGAGAGGGCAGCAACGTTCAACACATTTTATTGCGGGCCAGCTGAACTAGGCTTGCCTGGTGTCTTGTTTTCAAAAGTAGGCTATCTATAATCCGATTACAATATTTTTGTTGGTAACGTAACGGATTACAGTTACTGTTCTTTTGTAATCCGTTATTCCCCAAATATGCAGATGAGCCAAAGCCTATCACTTCATCTACGAAGCATGGTGGAGATGCTCTTACAAGAAATGGTTCTATCAATTGCTTCATATTTGGAACCCCTAAAAGGTTCTATATAGAACCATTTTATATGTTTCATTTAAAAGAACCCTAAAGGGTTCTTTGCAGAGAAACAAAATGGTTCTATGTAGAACCTTTTTGGGGTTCCATAAATAAATACTGGCAAACCCTGTTTATGATATAATAAATAGTTAATATATAGATTATACATTATTGATATATTTTCTTAACATGTTTGTCATAACTGATCTATATTATCTGAATACTAGTAAAGAAGAGAGCCATTTATGTCATTTAAAACATTCTGTATTAACTGCACCAACAAGTTCAAGACAGTAAAACAAGAAAACACATGTGTGAATTAAAACACAAAAAACAATGGATTTTTTTAAACACCTTTTAATCTCTAGACTACCTTTTTAAGCTTTCTTTGACACTTCATTGTACATCTTCAGTACTGGGATATAAATCTTTTTTTTGCTGTGTTTTAGTCTAAACAAGTAGCGTTCCATAAATGTTAGTGTGTGTGAAATAGGTTTAGGGGTACTCCACTCGAAAAAGGAAGTAAACCCCAAAAAGACACTCCAATGCCCTTCCCACATCCATTTGCGCATTTAGAATGGTCATCTTTTCTGCTTCAAGGGGATTTGTTGCTCCATGGAAAATGATGGTGGGGTTGGGACTTGTTGGTTCCTATTGAATTGAGAAATGTTTAAGGCCAATTCAAATACAAACAGAAGTGTACTTGACAATATCGTTAGAATATATGTAGGTTACACACTGCAGGAAATAATAAATCCAAACCACGAAGCATGTAGACTCAACATTTAACTTGTCTAGACAGAATAGTAACTTTTTGTTCTCTCTAAACAAATGGGGCAGAATGATCAAGGCTGCATTCCTTTCCAGATCTGAAATTATAGAAAAGACAACAGATTAACAATGCACCCAATCGAGAGAACATGTTGAATGCTTTGTAATCTGTATGTTTCTTAAGTTAGGGTTGCATTTTATGGGAAACTTTAATGATAAGATGTACCTTCTTCATTTGCCTCATTGTTTCCAAGTAGACTGGATAAGAGGCCATGGTGGATTCCCCATTTTGCCAGCCTGAGGATGATAGTGCGTCATTTAAGTTCAAATCAATATCTTCTCCAAAGCGCATTGCCATTTCATATCGCATCTTCAGCAGAAGAGAATATAGAAGAACACAAACAAATCATAAAAAATACATTATGTTTTTGGTCTGTGTTATGAAATATTACAATGGCAACTTATAAGCCTTGGAACTCCAAGAAATGGAAACATTTCCGTCACCTTGTGTGTTGGTCTCCCCATGTACTCCGCTCTTTTAAACAAAGATAGCCTCATTCTATTTTTAATTGTATAGTAATCTGGCTCTTTTTTGTGTAACTCAGCGATTGTTTTGTTGTGCTCCTGAAAACTTGTTGCGTCTTCTCCGATGGTTTCCATATCCAGCACCAACTTAAAAAAACAACAACATTGTGCAGCACAGTAAAAGATCAAAAGATGTATCTATACAAGTACATATAAATACTGTACTATACTGCAAAAATGTGCAAACGTCCTGTGTGGGAATTAGGAACACATTTTCCTCATCGCTTGATCTTTTTGCTAGCTGGAATTTGTAAGGACACAGGTCAGGAAGGACATTGATAAGGTTTTAAAATGCGTTTATAATTCTGAAAGAACTGATATGAAATAATCACAGACATTAATCTAACTTGTACATTCAACAAATTAATTAATGGATTATTAAATGAGGCAAACCTTCTGTTCTGAAAAATGGTCCCCAGTTGTCTGGTCAATGTTTCTCTTGCCCCCATATTTTTTCTTCATGAGTTTCTGAGTGGATCAAATGAATCCTTTCTTTTTTTAAATTTATTTCGTAGGCATTCTAGTAAGGTGTCCTGTAGAGATAAAATCATACTTTATAAGCATGCACTGTTATGTGGGAGCTTTCCTGTAAAAGTGACCATTGTGGCATTTCAATAAAGTACATACATGGCCAGAGGAGCTGCCGTCCTTTAAGAAGGGATATTTTGTATTCAAGCTGCCTAGAACAGCTTGAATACTGAATTTGGCGCAGTTATACAGCTCTGGAAAAAATCAAGAGACCACTCATAATTTTTTTTAAACCAGCATCTCTACATGTATGGCAGCCATTCCATTTCAGTGTCTGTTCCAACACAGGTACACCTTATTTTACTTAATGAGGTGCTGATTAGGTGATTACCTGAACCAAATCTAATTTAACAAGGAAAAGTATAAAAACCACTGCTGTGGTCATCACTATCCTCTTGCAATAGGAACAGCTGGATGGCAGAAACAGTGCAAATAGTACCTCAAAGGTTATTTGAATAAAAAAATAACTATTCAGCATGACTAAAGAGTTGAAAAGAAAAGCTTTGAGTGAGGAAAAGAAGGGTTCAATTTTGGCTTTACTGGCAAAGGGATACAGTGAGAGTCAGGTTGCTTCCATCCTGAAAATTTCAAAGGCGGCGGTTCATAAGAACAAGGTCAAGCAACAGACATTGGGGACAACAAAGCTACCGACTGGCAGAGGGCGAAAAAGATTGTCCACTGACCGAGATGACCGTCAACTCATCTGAATGTCACTCAACAACCGTAGGATGACATCAAGTGACCTACAAAAAGAATGGCAAACAGCAGCTAGGGTGAAGTGCACGGTGAGGATGGTTTGAAACAGACAGACTCCTAGGGGCAGGGATGAAGTCGTGCAAAGCTAGAAAAAAGCCCTTCATCAATGAGAAGCAAAGAAGAGCCAGGCTGAAGTTTGCAAAAGACCATAAGGATTGGACCGTAGAGAAATGGAGTAAGGTCATCTACTCTGACGAGTCAAATTTGCCCACCTGGTCGTCTAATGGTTAGACGGAGACCTGGAGAGGCCTACAAGTCACAGTGTCTCGCACTCACTGTGAAAGTTGGTGGAGGATTGGTGATGATCTGGGGATGCTTCAGCAAGGCTGGAATCGGGCAGATTTGTCTTTGTGAAGGACGCTTGAATCAAGCCAAGTACAAGGTTATCCAGGAAGAACACCTGCTTCCTTCTGCTCAGACAATGTTCCCCAACTCTGAGAATTGGTTTTTCCAGCAGGACAATGCTCCATGCCACACAGCCAGGTCAATCAAGGTGTGGATGGAGGACCACCAGATCAAGACCCTGTCATGGCCAGCCCAATCTCCAGACCTGAACCCCATTGAAAACCTCTGTAATTTGATCAAGAGGAAGATGGAAGGTCACAAGCCATCAAACAAAGCCGAGCTACTTGAATGTTTGTGCCAGGAGTGGCATAAAGTCACCCAACAGCAATGTGACAGACTGGTGGAGAGCATGCCAAGATGCATGAAAGCTGTGATTAAAAATCAGGATTATTCCACCAAATATTGATTTCTGAACTCTTCCTAAGTTAAAACATTAGTATTTTGTTGAAAAATGAATATGAATTTTTCTTTGCATTATTTGAGGTCTGAAAACAATGCATCTTTTTTGGTTATTTTGACCAGTTTTTATTCTCTACAAATAAATACCCTAAATGACAATATTTTTATTTTAAATTTGGGAGTAATGTTGTCAGTAGTTTATAGAATAAAACAAAACTGTTCATTTTACTCAAACACATACCTATGAATAGTAAAACCAGAGAAACTGATAATTTTGCAGTGGTCTCTTAATTTTTTCCAGAGCTGAATATAGCACACACCTGCGTGTGCCCGAGCAGGTGAAAGCAATGGGAAAAGTTTAAGTGAAGCAAAGGTGTTTTGGCGAGAGCAAATTGTGAAATTTCCACCTAGCTCGAAAGCGAACAAGTTGATGTAATTACTTAAAACATTTATTTATTTTAATGTTCTGTATTTAATCAAAACATATTAAACAAACCGTTTGTAATAGTATTACTGTATATAGGTTTGTTAGCAATGTAATGCCACCTGTAGCCTATTGTTTGTGAAGGCTAATCTCACGCCACATTAGCAACCTGTTTGCTCTCAATTAGTTATTTTGCTTTAAATGGAAACGGCGTAATTGTAAGAGCTTTTTATTTCTACTTCATCAGCTCTTACGTGTGTTTATGGATTGGTGAAGCAATAAACGTTGCATAACCATCAGTGCGAGAGTTGACCATTGAGCTGGTAATGCTACATTGATTTCAGAGGTACATCAACTGATGCCCTTGGATGTCTTAATGAAACAAAAACTGCATACATATTCTGAGCAAATCATGGAAGTACCATTTCTTTATACATTTGAACACATTTTATACTTACTGTGAATATGACCTTTTCTTTAGTTTCTCTAATTTCCTCAGAAATTCAACCTGTTTTTTCATTACAGGGAATAATTTCTCCACCAGCAAAGTCTCTCCATCAATTTGCTGTTCTGCAATACAAGAGGAAAACACAATATTTTTAAAAGGCACAATTAAGATGTTTTTTTAATTAATTCATTATTTACATCCTGACACACTGATTTTATTTTACCTCTGTTTGTGCACACTGTGATGAAGCATGATCAATGTATCATCATCATGGATATAAGTATCCAGAGCACAATAATCTTTCTCCTGTCCTGGCAAAACCACAATCCATTTCTTGTGGCCCTCCAGTTTGAAGGCATGGTAATGACTGTTGATATTCTTTGGTGTCAGCAACTTTCCAAAGACCATCCAGATATCTCTGAACTGGATTATCTTGGCTATTTTCAGGAAAACATGTATGTCCTCTTCAATGATATCTATGATGATGTTGTCACCCACTTTATATTTGATGTTGTTTGTTGAGAGAGAACTTGTCACACCAAGTTTCTCCTCCCCGTAGATGTTATCAACCCCGCTCTTGCCAGCAACACCATCCTTAATGTCCAGTGGCAAAGATTGGAATGGAATCAGTCGTTCCCCTTCGGTGTAGGTGCTTTGGTGGAGGACATCTAATGATTTAAGTTCCCAGCACTGTCTCAACTGGTGCCTTTTGGAGAGGGTATATCACAGGTTCTTAAAGTTGCTAGTGTTCTGTGATAATTTCTTGAAATATTGGTGCTTTCCCTCAAATCGCATGCGGTTTTGAGGGAATTTGGGCCCCTGAAACCATCGCAGTGGTTTCAGGGGCCCAAATTCTAATATCAGATGGGGGTAATGTGTGAGAGTGAAGTTTTGGGGGGAAAGTCTCAGGGAACACTGATTGGAAAGATGAGAGAAATTCACCAATTTGAAGACTAAGGACAGGAATGAGACTTCTCCTTATGATGGGTGACAAGATAATCTCACCAATCTCTCGGCACTTCAAATAAACATCCCAGTGTGCATCACCTTCTGGGATATAATGTCCAATTAGAAAAGGCAAAATCCTAAAAAGACAACAATTTTGAGCTGCTGATCCCTGTAACTTGTCCTGTTTCAGAACACCTTGTGGTATTTTTGTTGGGGTGTTTCCCCTGTCATTCTTTCAATGACAGGGGAAACACCTGAAATGACAGGGGAAACACATGAGACCTTAAGTCTTTGTGTGTGGTCATACAAAACCTGCACATTCAGCCACTGTTGAAACAGCTAGTGAATCCAGCCAAGCTGTAAGCAGATAAATTGTCAGCTGAAATGGTAGCCAGAGCACACCTGAAATTTAAATTGTGTCCATTCACATTGATTGACAGTCCATCCAAGTATAACTTCTTAAGGTCATAAATAAGTGGAAGCAAAATGTTTCTGTGCGAATTCCTCTGAAGCAGCTGATGTCTTACAAGGATGCATAAATGTAAATGTCTCAGCTGTGACTTGTAATTGGACTCTAGATTTACAATAGTGAAGTATAATGCTGTGATTTTGTGAATGGATCTTTTGGAACCCAAAGGATTCACCACCTCAAATTAATCTGTGTAGAGATGTATCCTAACAATATTTGGGTCTCCAAAAAAAGGGCATTCTTGGAAAATCTTTCCATCTGTGAAGTTTTCCAAAAGTGCACTCAGCGCTTTTTCACTGTTTCTTTGAAAAGTCTCCTGTTTTTCCAAATGAATTTTGAGAACACCTTTTATTGGCACATACTGAAATGCCTTCCTTCCCCTTGCTGTTAACACCTAGAACGTGTTGTACAGGCTCCACAAGATTCAGATTTTTTTTGCTGTATTGTAGCAATTTGTTTTCAGATTGCACATACTCAAAAGCAGACTCAAATACTCTCTCATCGGAAAGCAAACTGTCTAAGTTCCCATTGCCTTCAAGTTGAAATCCTGACTGTTCCAAGTGAAATTTTATTATTGCAGCATAGTTTTCTTGAAAAAATGCAGAATAAACTGAAGGTTTGTAACAATGGTTTCTTGTGTTACTTTGGGAATGAGATGCTTTTCTTGGATGTTTAATATAAAAAGAGCAATATGTTGCCTTAGCCCACTCAAAAGTGTATTAATATCAATAACAGGCAAACCAACTGGTGGTGAATTTCCAGCATCTAAAATGTCCTCCTCTTCATTGTGCTCTGATGGTGTATTTTCCTGACTGTGACTACCTGTATGAAATGCAGCTCTATGCTTTCAGTAGATGTGGTTTCTAAAAACAGGGACACTTTTATAGCTTCTCTTGCATTCCTCTATATCACATACAATTCTAAAGTTAGGTTGGTGGTGATGTAATAACTCAAGATGTTTCAAGTACTTGGTTAATTGAAACTAAATCACATCACAGAATGGACATTTGTTGTAGTCTCCCATTAAATACACCTGAAAGTTTCTTTTGCATCACTCAGATGAATTTCCTCAAGCTATTCCCAAACATCTTCAATTACCCACTTTTCTACCATTGTTTTCTGTAAATAAAGGAGCACACATACAGATTAATTTGTTACACATTATATCATTGAATGACTATTACAATAGCTAGGTGGCGCTATATATTGTGGCGAGCTTGCATGAAAGAACAGAGCATTAGACACAGACTGGTATTTTATGCAATTCCTGTCTTCCTTACACCGCACAACCCCAGGAAAAGTCACACTTTATTACACAATTCAACAAGGAACATGAACCCCCGGCCATGTAAGGCTCGGTCACGGTAACCACATTTTTGATACTCACACTGTCCCAATCCCCTGAACACAAACAATCCAACTTCAATAACCACATTTATTAACTAGAATAACTAAACATGAACACACCACAATACTGCTTTAGAGCTGATTTTTGTTTGTCACATAATCCTTTGCAACAATGAGTAATTAGCACTTTCCCCTTCAGATTGCTACAATATTTTTGGACCAAGTCTTAGTAACTCGATCTTTTCTTATCTCTTAACAGCGCTGCTGAACAGGCGTCCCATTCAATATTCCTCTCTGACTTAGCTGAAATACTCACCATTGCTGCATCACTCTCCTTCGCCTTCTCCTGCTTGGCGACATGAATATTCACTTTGACTCACCTAGCTCCAAACTTACCTGATTTCATCGCTGTCCTGGACTGTTTTAACTGTATCCAACATGTTAATTTTCCCACCCATATCAAAGGTCACATACTTGATCTCGTCTGCTCTGTCGGCCTTACCATTACCCATATAACTCCATCTTCATTTCCGTTGTCTGACCACAAGATAATTAATTTCTCATTTTCTTTAAACCTACCACACAACACTGACAAGCGCATAATCTCCTTCAGTAACATCAAAGCTGTTGACCCTCTCCAATTATCAGACGCCATCTGCTCTCCTCTTCCGATTGATTCCACCCTCAAATCACCTGAAGAACAAGCTAACCATCTCAACACTGCTATGTCTGTCTCCCTCAACTCTCTGGCACCACTAAAAACTAGACATGTTTCTTTCACCTCCTCATCCCCCTGGTTTACATCTGAGCTCTGAACCATGAAGCAAGTTGGTCGTCGCCTTGAACACCGAGTGAGAAAATCGGGGCTCACTGTTCACACTGAAGCCTACAAACACCACCTTTCAACTTACAGAGATGCCCTCAGTGCTGCTAGGTCCTCCTACATCTCAAACAAAATCAACAGCTCCTGTATGAACTCCCGGACCCTCTTCTCTACTGTCAGCCAACTACTTCAGCCCTGCAACGACTCATTCTCTAGCCCCTCCACTAAACTTGCCAACTCTTTTTTGCAGTTTTTTAAAGATAAAATAACAACAATAAACTCCTCACTATCTAATAAATCTACCACAGCCCCCCCTACTGTTAACCTCCATATTTGTCCACCTGCTGCCCAGGACTCTCACCTCTCCTCATTCAGTCCCGTTGATTCCCCTTACATCACAAAACTCATAATGACATCCAAAAATACTACCTGCTCTCTCGATCCTCTTCCCACAGTCCTGCTTAAAGCCTCCTTATCTGCTCTCTGTCCACACATCACAAGCATAGCCTCCTGCTACAAAGCTGCTGCTGTCACCCCCATCCTAAAGAAACCTGGACTAGACAACACCATCCTTAACAATTTCTGCCCCATCTCCAACCTCCCCTTCCTGGCAAAAACTCTTGAAAGAATTGTTGCCTCACAGCTCCAAGCCTACCTCCTCAAAAATAGTCTATATGAGCCTCTTCAGTCTGGTTTCCGGCCAATCCATAGCACAGAAACTGCACTCCTCAAAGTCGTCAATCACCTTCTCCTCTCTGCTGATGCTGGTTCCCTCAACTTCCTGATTCTCCTCAACCTGAGTGCTGCCTTTGACACCGTTAACCACCAGATTCTGCTCACCAGGCTCGAAGGGCTGGGTGTTTAGGGAACTGCACTCGCCTGGCTCTATTCATATCTCACTAACCAAACCCATTTCATCCAACTCAAAGGCCTAAACTCAGATTCAGCCACAGTTCCTCAAGGTGTCCCCCAGGGCTCAGTACTTGGTCCCCTACTCTTCATCATCTACATCCTTCCCCTTGGTCAAATCCTCCGTCACTTCAACCTTAATTTCCACTGCTATGCTTATGATACACAAATATATCTAGCCACCAAGTCTCTCAGCAACCCACCTCTGACCCATATTGAATCCTGCCTGACTGCAATAAAAGCACAGAACTCATACTGATTGGAACCAAATCCACCCTCAACAAAACTGGCACTTTCGATCTCAGCATCAATGACACCGTTGTTTCTCCATCCCCCCACGCACGTAACCTTGGCGTCATTCTGGACACTACACTCTCCTTTGATCAGCACGTCAAACAGACTATAAAATCTTCATTCTTCCATCTTCGCAACATCACCAAACTCAGACCTTCCCTCTCCCGTCCTGCTGCTGAAACCCTAATACATGCATTCATAACCTCCCGTCTTGACTACTGCAACTCCCTACTTACCGGCATCAAATCTACATCCCTCCATAAGCTCCAAATGGTTCAAAACTCTGCGGCCAGACTACTCACTCACACCAATTCCCGGCAGCATATCACCCCTATCCTTCCTATCTCCCAACGCATCAACTACAAGATCCTCCTATTGACATATAAAGCCCTAAACAATACTGCCCCTGCCTACCTCTCCGGCCTTCTTCCATATCAACACACACACTCCGTTCCAGTACTGCAGGCCACCTCATAATCCCCAAGTCCAAGCTCAAAGGCTTTGGTGACAGGGCATTCTCAAGGGTTGCTGCTAGGCTCTGGAACTCTCTCCCCCAAACCATCCGTGACTCTGAGACTATCCCCATCTTCCAGCAACGCATCAAGACTCATCTGTTCAAAATTGCCTACCATAGCCACGCCAAATCCCACACTCTCAATCTTCGTTGTTTTCTCATAGTATTTCTTTTGTTTCTGTTTGTTTCCTGTTCCATGTCATTATTGTACAGCGTCTTTGGGTCCCTGAAAAGCGCTATATAAATATAATTTATTATTATTATTACTAGAGGATGTTAACTATGACAGACACATTTAGTGAATGTAAGTGGCCGTAGCTATTTGGTCCCCATTACAAGTAAATCTTAAATGGCTAATTTAGCTGACAATGGATCGACAATCTACTTAAATTATTCTATTTAGCCACTTTAGTAAACTAACTTAGAAAATCGTTGAAGTTATGTAGTGGCTGCTGGCTAACGTTAAATTAGCTATGTAGCTAATGGCTTGCTAGCTATCGTTAGTTAGCTATCTTTCGTGACTTATCGACAAAGGTCGTAATAGTTAGTCGTAATGATCAACATTAGCAACGCACTTGCGTTGTATAACCTCTAGCTATTTACTATATTGTTTTTCTAGCTTACGGTACTGTAGGTAACGTTAGTTAAGATACTGTACTCACCTGTAAATCACTCCGTCAAAGGAATAAACTGAATTTTGTCCATTAACATATAAAAGCTTGTGCATATCTGAAAACAGAATTCTCCCAAGGATTAGGATACAGTACCTGTATTGATATATCAGGCTATTATGAATTGTAGTGATGGTCTGAGTACGTGTCGTCTATTCAAGCTGGGAAGTTGTCTCATTCCAGCTAGACTTAGATCTGATGTAACAGGTTGTGGATAAAGTAAAACTTTAATCTATTATTATTATTTTGGATCTTTTGCATCCCAGTTATACATTAGACTTGACATTTCAAAGATGGTCAATGCAAAGCCTCTCTGCACCTCTGCCAGATAGACTACCCTCACAACACACATGCACGTACATTAATATAAGGGCAACTCTGTCGTGATCTTGAATAGAAATACTGAAAACAGTAGGTGTTAATATTGCCGTCATTGTATAATGGTAGGCTATGCTTTTTAAATGTAGCCTACTATATCGAGAATAATGATAATTAATCAAAGCCTATTACGCATTTTTTATCCTTTGTTTCAATAAGCTTCTTACTTTTTACTTTGTTATACATCTGTTTTACTCTGTGGACATTACCTGTAATACATCTTTATACAAAATGTTAAATAATTACATCCAATATTCCATAAGTCAGTAAATAGTGTTTCTTTATAGTATAGCATAGGCAAACCTTAATAAAGCCGAGGGAACCATTTTTACAAAAAAGGTTATTTGCTTTTGCAAGACTTTAAATAACCATTTTCCGTTAATGGTTCTTTGTAATACGGTAAAAAACCCTATGGTCTTATATAGAACCGTAATGAACCTTCCTGCATGGGTATGCACCGGGGTAAATTTGGTTTTATGTTTGATATTTAGAGTTTGCTTGTTAATAGCGCTCCCCAAAAACGTCCTACAAAGACTACATCAATACATATAGAATCGGGTGAAGGCAGAGAGCAAGGTACCCCCTTTGGTTTCGTTTTGTTCCGACAAACCAAAGGTAAAAAAACGTAAAAAACGATTTTACGTTACTTTAAATGGAGGAACATTACGTGGATGAGGCTAAGGGACCGTCTTAAAAGTGCATTCGGCAGAAATCATTGTTCAGACATTTTCTCGTGCCAGCTTCCAAATAGGCTAAGCCCAAATCATTTTACAGATGATTCTACTTTAATTTCTCATTATAAACTGCATTTTTCTAATAACTCAAAACCCATATCAGCTAGAGATGTACAGAAACATTTGCTATGTTCCTTTACCTGTTCTTCCAAAGGTACACCTCTCATTTTCCCCATTATTTATCTTAATTTTTGTAAAAATGCTTACCTTATTACAACTCAGACATATAGATGCGTTTTACATTAAGTCCCTATCCAGGTGACATGTACCTCTAAAAACAATTGTACATCCATCTATGCAATACCTTTTTAATAGCTCATTATCCATATGAGATTGAGATCTACAAACAAGTGAGGTGTGTTCCTGTACCTATACTCTCAAAGGTACACCTCCTATATTTTACAAGTCAATTCTCTGTATTTTATATTAAAAATGCATGTATCAATACAACTCTATTACCAAACATAGATTAACTAAATAATTTCTTATTAAGAAGACATGTATCTCTGAAACCACATTTATTTTGGTCACCGATCTTCCTTCTCCAGAGAACAGTCTGTGAATTGCTGCCACTTCAATTCCTAAATACTGTGTTTTATTGTATTTGACACAAACCTGTAGTTCTGAAAGTTCATTTCTTTTGCGTGTTTACTAACAGTAAAGCTTAAAAGACAGTATTACTTAATGGATGCATTTGAGAGATTTTTGTACCCTTTTTTCAACTTTTGTCCAGTAATGTTAATTTGATAGTCTTATTGTGACAGCAGCATATTATGTTTTTTACTGACATGGAATGAGGAGTCTTTCAAGATCAAAAAGGATATGAAAGGAACTAACGTGATGTAAAAAGTGAGAGAAAAAATTAGCCAAGTATTTAAAACCTAACCCTTTGGTGGAGTCTAATTTTTCAATGTGAAAATTATACCAACTGCTCCAAAATCAGAGACTTATAGATTAAAGTGAAAAAATTGCTGTTCATTTAATACTGTAAACCAAAAATACATGAATCATAAGAATACTCTTGATTATAACCATTTTGTTTACATTAGTTTCAATGAATTTGTAACATTTTATAAAATTGTAGGTGTAGATCATTAAGTTTTTACATTAAGTCTAAAAAATCCTACAATATATGGAGACAGCACAAGAGCTGTGTGGACTGTTATTATGCCCTGTATTTATTTAGGCATGAAATATTGTAAACTACATGATATACATTCACCAGATGTTTCTGTCTGTTTTGCTTGTAAAAACCTTTTTTAGTTGAGAATGAGAGGTCAGAAACAGTTTCTTTTTAGGCCATCCTGCACAAATGCGCTAGAAAAATAGCGTCTTTGTACTCTTCATGCAGAAAAGAGGCAAATGTCTCTGGTACAAAGTGTGATCATACTATTATAAGGAATAGTATTTAGGAAGACAGAATACATCTAATTAATTTATGAAATTATTCTCTATACTTAGGATTGCATAATTTGTTTACATGATCTCAAACCTATTCAATTGTAAGAGGCAGTAAAGAGAACAAACAATGTTTTTTTTTTAGTTCTAATCAACCGTTGTGTTCCTTCCAGGATGGGAAGTAAATTAATGACACTTTTGTAACTTCTAGCACACAATTTGGAAATACTGTACATGTGAGACCTTATAAAGACATTTGTGCTTCTCACTAGCTAGCAGCATTTGGGCAACTGATTATTGATTATATGGTTATTCTCTTTCCATGTGTATATTACACTTTCCCCTTTTTCTGTAATATTGCATGTGTCTAGTAAGCACCACAAAATGCATCATGGACAAAGTCAAACAACCTGTTATTGTGGGTGTTACGAACATTTGACTGTAAAATAAAACTATAATGAATTGCTATAGCTCTATCAATTAATAAAACATTTTCATCAGTATATAATACAATATAGCGCCAAACTATTTTTTTAACAAACAAATCAATCATTTATTCTCTACATTGTTTGCATAATCTATTTATATAATCTATGAATCAGTTTATTTCAATTGATCCCAATGTCTTTATTTTCTTCAAATGACATAGAAAAGTGTCTGTGAACTCCAAGGTCCACGGCTGTCTTTCCCAGAGTGGTCATTGATGGTTTCCCCTTGTGCTGACTCTGTCCATGCCTGCTGTCATGGCATGAAGCTGTGGAATTTCCCCATTCTGGATTACTGAGATCTCATTGTTCTTAATTGCCAGACCATTGGTAATAGCTGCTGCATAGCGGTTCCAGAACCCTGGGTCCAAATTCATAGCCCTTGCCGTCAGGTCCTTCTGAAACATCTCCCCAAATTTCATTGCAGCCTCCCCACCCAGCAAGGCCATAGGGTTCTCCACTGATAAACGCCTGCCTCTTCTGGCTGGTGCGTTGTTCCACATGTGAGTGCCCATATGCACCTAAATAGGAATGAGGGAGAGGGGGAAGAAATAAAACAAATCCATTACAATTATTCATAGATGATAATCTTGAAATATTCTACAATTATTTTATCCACACGTACTGAGTATTTGCTGTGAATAGGGAACAAATAAAGTAATTTCAATCCAAAAGAAATGTACCCATTTAGTACCTTCAGGTTTCCTTTAGTAGTGAATGCCCTGCCACAGATGGAGCAGCCAAATGGTTTCTCGCCGGTGTGTGTCCGCTCATGGATCTGTAGGGCACTGGCTGAAGAGAAGTTCTTTCCACATGAGTCGCAGTTGTGCTGCTTGGTGGTTCGTCGAGGTTGAGATGGCCCAAGCAGAGAGGTACTACCTGGACTCACCAGAGTCTTAGAAGTGGCAGGGATTTGGAGAGTAAATGGATTTTGCGGCCCCTCGTTGAAGTTCATTGGACGATGATTGTGCCCATTCATTTCAGATTTGAACATGCTCGGCGCAGTGCTGGTAACAAGGGCAGGAATGCTTTGGCTGGTACCTAAAAAAATTGATAAAGGGATGTTTTAAAGTTTAAACCCCCAGGGGTTGATTGTCTCACCCGCGAGACAGCTTGGGTGTTATTATGGTAGAAGCTTCCTGTTCTTTCACTGCATCAGACAGGCTCTTTCAAATCCGCAGAAGTACATGTATTGAACTGCATATTAATAGGAAAAGCAGTGTTTGATCAGAGTATGAAGATACAGTAAAGACAAAATACAGAAAATTATTTTTACATCAGCATTTCAGCTACAAACAACTAAGCTGAATTCTCAGAAAGCAGATAGTGGCAGATATAAGGTAATGTTTTGGGCTGGCACATTCACAAGTGGTGGGACATAAGAACGCATTCTGTGAAATTCTTCTTTCCAAAGTTTATAAATGAAAAAAGTCAGAACTACAAAGTAATATACATGTTATACTAATATACACTCTTGTTGCGTTTCTGAAACGGGCTGTTCTGCAACACAACGCACACAAAATGCAGAATCTAGAGATAAAGTGGTCAAAAATTGCTAGAATAAAAAAAACATTGTAACTCTTGGATTTAGTAAATGCACTTCATGTATATACAGCTCCGGAAAAAATTAAGAGACCACTGCACATTTTTCTTTCCTTTCCAAAAAAGTAGTAAAGGAAGGTTTTGAGTGTGGAACAGAAGGGTTAAAATTAAGAGACCACTGCAAATTGAACGCTTCTGTTCCTCACTCAAAACTTTCCTTTTCAAATTTTTTGGAAAGGATAGAAAAAGGTGCAGTGGTCTCTTAATTTTTTCCGCAGCTGTAGATTCTTGATCTGTTGAGAGATCAAAATGTTACGTACGGTATGGATTTTTCAATGCATTTGTATGCACCACTGAGGTGAAGAAACATTTTCCCTCTAATTTCAAATAATTTGAATGTAGTACATTGAAAGTACATACAATTGCTAAGGATCCATGGTATAATCTTAAAACAATGACATATAGAGTAGAAATTGCAAATGTAGGGACAATTCATGTTTTTGTACACATGAACATATTTTCCATCATTGTAGCAATGTATATAATTTAATTTGATATGGTTATCTTACCACGTTCTCTACTCTGGAATAACATACTGTAAGGTCTCTCTTGTTTCACACACTGCCTGTTAGATGACATCCCTCTCAGATCCAGTGCAACTCCATTTTCCAACACTGGATTTGAGGTGGGTGAATCAGATTGCTCCTTCTTCACAGAGGCTGTGATCTCTTGGGACACTCCACTGTGTGTGGATTTGCTAAGGTGAGAGTTGATTTTTTCTGGTGACACCGAGACATGCATGGAGCTCGATGATTCAGACACTGATGTTCTGCCGGCTGCACTGTGGTTCTGTCCTTCACCCACAGAGGAGTGGATAGCAGCACTGCGTTCACTGTCCATTAACCCATTTATCATTGTTTTCAGCCCAAAGGAGTGCTTTAGGTAAACAGTGGAGTCAATCTTTTTCATTTGGTTCTCCAGTGCAGCAATATTTGAGACAACAGCATCTGAGTTCGGTGGAGAACTAGTGACATTTTTCAAGGGTTTGCGTGGACATATAACCTCATCCATACTTTCTGCCATTTCTTCTTCTAAATCATTCTCTTCCTCCTCGATAGAGTTGTCATCCATGTGTTCATTGTCATAGCTACTCAGGCTATCAAAGTTCTTCTTCTCAAAGGAGAGATCTTTGTCCAGGTCCTGGAGGGGGTCCATTGACGGTGAGTTTGAGATCTGACCCCCCATATGCATGCGGATGTGCTGCTGTAAGACTACAGCATTGGTGAACTTCTTCTGGCAGATGGGACATGAATGTTGAACCCTGAGAGGAGGGTTTGCTCTGTGGACACCAACATGTGTCTTCAGGTTGCCTTTGGTGGTGAAAGCCCTGCCACAGACCTTACATTTAAAGGGCCTCTCTCCAGTGTGAATGCGGTAGTGCATTTTTAGTGCACTCTGACAGCTGAGCACACGGTGACAGAGGACACATTGGTTAGGGCTCCTTATTTTCTTGTCGATGTTCTCTACTAGTTGCTGAAGCTTTGAGGTCTCTGATGTTTGTATACAGGCCAGGAGACCACCGAATTGAAACTTGTCATTAAATGGGTCAGAGGGCAGTGACAGTGGCGAGGAGTTGGAGACAGGAGATGTGGGAGCACTGGGCTCTGGTGTAGATGTAGTCATCAAGGCTGTCCTTGTTGCCACATTAACTGGACTTGCCCTGTGTCTAATCATGCAGTTTTGGGGCAAGTTAATTTCCTTTGCTTTTAAGACATGGGGAGCTTCTTGCTCAAAATTAGACTGTGGAGACTTTGCAGCAGTTGGAATGTTAGGTTCATTTCCTGTAATGTTCGGTGATAAAGACGCACATTCTCTTGAGCCTGGGGAGGGCCTACAGGGAGATTTAATGGATGGTGTGACACTTAGAGATTCACTTGAGCTTCCCATACTAGTGAGAGTGGAGGAAAGCTGAAGACCCATTGAAGTTGGTACAGTTGCTAAAACAGGCTTACTATCCAGCCAAGTGGCACCTGTTTTTTCTGTTTGTAATGACATTCCATAAGGAATACCAGAGCTCGTTGGCACATTGTCTAAGTATTCCGGCACTGGATAAGGGTTCATCTGAACATGGGGATACTTTTCTTTGTGTCTCTGGAAATGGACTTTAAGGTTCCCTTTCGTGGAGAAGCGATTTCCGCAGATGTTGCACTTGAAGGGTCTCTCCCCAGTGTGAGAGCGCAGGTGGATCTGTAGTGCGCTGTCGCTGCCAAACACTTTGGCACAGAACCTACACTTATGCTTGAAGAAGGGCTCCTCAGGGCAGGGCTTGGTACCAAACATGGTCACCTTGGGCAGCTTACCCTGCTTCATCAGGGCAGAGAGCGGGTCAAGGGCCTTAGTGGTCGCTGCAATACTGGCCAAGGGGTTGGGGAAGATGACACTGCTCTGAGAGCTCTGAGGTAGAAATGGCTGACTGGATGGTGAGCTGAGGAGTCTGTTGCTCTGACCATGCATGGTCAGTGGGCTGGAAGATGTCAGGGTTTGAGTACAGCTACCACTTGTGCGTGAGTGTGAACCTGTGTAGGAAGGCAGCAATGAAGATACATTGCTGCAGCTAGTAGGGGGAGGGGCAGAGTTTGACTCCAAGCGAGCGGAGGTACATCTAACGTCTCTTATATGAGCCTGTCCATATGAAGTTTGTGAGGACAGTGTGTGTGACCTTTCAAGCACAGACTCCATAGACACAGAAGCTTGCCCGTTGATTGAAGAGGGTATGGTCCCAGACAGTGGTAAGACTGTGGGAGCAATGAAGACTTGAGAGGGGAAAGGGTTGTTTGCCAGGGAGGATAGGGCCCTGGAGACTGGGTTCAGTGCTGTTTGTGTAGGCTGTCGGTTCATAACGGCCACTTGGCTATGGATATGTTCAATAAGTTGCAACTGGTGGACCTGTTGCTGCTGGAGAGCTAGTAGGTGCTCCAGGATCACAGGAATGACCGTTGTTGCTGCCTTACCAACTGACCCACTACTGTGTAGGCTCTGGGAGAATTGCGCCACAGCTACCCGAGTACTGTGAAGAATCTCCAGGGTCACGTTTGTGCTGGTCACAGCGGACAACTGAGATGAAGGGACGGTCGCTGTTGATTTTGGGAGATTCTGGTGGCTTGGGGACTTTTTTTGTTTGTCGTGGTGTTGTTGCATTACCTCCATGGACTCATCCTCCCTCTCTCCAATGTTCATCTTCTCTAACATGTCTGTGCTGTCGATATCATTATTGTTTACATGCTCTATGCGCTCAAGTCCTCTGTCCGCAGACTGAAAGTCTTCTGAGTCACTTGGGGCCAGACCGTGGGCCAGGCTGGGGGTAGGGGAGAATCCAGCTGGGGATCCCTTAGGTCCAGCCATCCTTTCATCTTTCTTCATGAAAAGGACTCGAGGTGGGTCCTCACTGCAGATTCTCTGGTGCTCATATATTTCGGCCCAGCTGAAGAACTCACCACAGCACTTTTCACACACATGCGTTTCCTCACTGCCACTGCGGCTCTCCTCCTCGTCCAGTCCCTCCAGTAAAGCTGCATGGAAAACAGAGAGAAATTTCAAAATTAGATTTCCAAAGCAGAATTATCAAATACTTTTTCACAACACTTTGCTCTGTTAAACAAAACATTTGATCATATTACAGTAAACCTGGGAAACATGCGACACTATGTCTGTGACCTTTGATTTGACATTCTGTAAACCAAAATATTATGTTCATATAATAGCAATATTTCATAAAACATTTCACAATGTTTTACATTCACTTGAAATAACTCCATTGGAGACTGTATTTATACAGTTATACAATAGCTATTTAGGGAAAAACTATACAACCCCGTTTCCAAAAAAGTCGGGACACTGCGTAAAATGTAAAGAAAAACAGAACGCAATGAAGTGCAAATCATATAAACCCTATATTCAATAGAAAATAGTACAAAGACAACATATCAAATGTTAAAACTCAGACATTTTAATGTTTCTTGAAAAATATATGCCAACTTTGAATTTGATGCCAACAACACGTTTGAGAAAATCGCATAACTGATGAGGTCTCGGTTTCCCGATAGCGTAGCATTTACGACGGTTTAACGATGCACGTAGCCTTAAGTGGGACTTTGTTACGACAGACTCACGCATGTTTCCCAAACCACCACGTGGCTCGCTCTTTATAAAGTGCGTCGTAAGTGCCATGTTACGGCCGTTTGGAATGGAATTAGGCCATCTGTGGGGCTTGGAATGGAATTATGCCCTGAATACGTTTTGAAATATAGCCTATTGCATTTCAATAGAGCTTGTTTATTTATCAGAAGCATTTAATATCGCTGGCGATGTATTCAACTACTACTTCGGCATGAATAAGAAAATGTAAAACTCGAAGAAGTAGAGAAATGTAAGGTGGACTAAACTGTTATTTTCAACCAATGGGGGTTGACTTCAGCCAATCAAAATCATATCTCCGGAAATTGATCACCTGACATCCAATTATCAGTTCCTCCGGAGCACACGTTAATTAACTAGCGATGTTACACGCCACTTAAGTTACGATGCTTTCGGGAAACGCACTGATAAAATAACGAGGCACTTACGTGCATCTTACGATCATCTAAGTGCTTTGGGAAACCAGGCCCAGGTCAATTGGCACCAGGCAAGTAACATGATTGGGTAATGAAAGATCATTCCAAAGAGGATTGGTCTGTCAGAAGTGAGGACGGGGAGGGGTTCACCCCTCTGTGAAAGACTGTGCGGGCAAATAGTGCAACAATTTAAGAATAACCGTAAAATTGCAAAGAGTTTGGGGAGATCATCATCCATGGTACATAATATCATTAAAAGATTCAGAGAATCCGGAGAAATCTCTGTATGCAAGAGACAAGGGCGAAAACCAATACTGGATGGCCATGATCTTCGGGCCTTCAGGCGGCAATGCATTAAAACCAGACATGATTCTATACTGTACATCACTGCATGGGCTCAGGAACACTTCCGAAAACCAGTGTCTGTGAACACAGTATGTCTCTGCATCCACAAATGCAAGTTAAAACTCTACCATGCAAAGAAGAAACCAGACATAAAAAAGATCCATAACTGCCGCTGCAATTCACTGGGCCGCCTTCACTGGGCCGCCTTCTCTGGGCCGCCTTCTGTGGGCACAGTCTTACCAGTTCTCTGGGCGAAGTGGAAAACTGTCCTGTGGTCTGACAAATCAAAATTTGAAATGGTTTTTGGGAATCATGGACGCCGCCTCCTCGGGACTAAAGAGGAGAGGGACCATCCAGCTTGTTATCAGCGCACAGTTCAAAAGCCAGCATCTGTGATGGTGTGGGGCTGTATTAGTGCACATGGCATGGGTGACTTGCACTTCTGTGAAGGGACCATTAATGCTGAACAATATATACAGTTTTTGGAGCAACATATCCTGTCATCCAGACAATGTCTTTTTCAGGGAAGGCCTTGCTTATTTCAGCAAGACAATGCCAAACCACATTTTGCACATATGACACCATCATGGCTCCATAGTAAAAGAGTCCGGGTGCTGAACTGGTCTGCCTGCAGTCCAGACCTGTCCCTATTGAAAACATTTGGTGCATTATGAAATGAAAAATACAACAAAGGAGACCCCCAAACTGTTGAGCAGCTGCAATCCTATATCAAGCTGGAATGAGAATACCCTTCACTTTCAAAACCACAGCAATTGGTCTCCTCAGTTCCCAAATGCTTACAAAGTATTTTTAAAAAGAAGAGGTGATGCAACAGTGGTAAACATGCCCCTGTCCCAACTTTTTTGAAATGTGTTGCTGGCATCAAATTCAAAATGGGAATATATTTTTCCAGAAACAATAACATTTCTCAGTTTCAACATTTGATATGTTGTCTTTGTACTATTTTCAATTAAATTAGGGAGTTTTTCCTAGCCACTGAAATTCAACACTACTGTTGTTTGCTCCTTGGTGTTTAAGGCCAGGTGTTTTGTAAAAGCACTTTGTGACAACTGCTGATGTAAAAAGGGCTTTATAAATAAATTTGATTGATTGATTAAATATAGGGATAAATGACTCCCACATCATTGCATTCTGTTTTTATTTGCATTTTATGCAGCCCCAACTTTTTGGGAAACAGGGTTATATTTTATTTATTGAGACCTAAGATGGAATTGATTAAAATGTGCCATAGCAATGGTTATGCAGTGTCTTTATTAATAATATTAAGAGGTTACACCCTTGCCAACACGCTTAAAGCACACATGTGAGGAGGATTGCCCTGATTGTAATATTGTTGTTGCACTGATTATATAGTACCCAAGACCAGACCGTAAGGTTAATTTCAACATGGGAGAAATACCTATCACGTAAAAACTACAACACAGGTTTGAGTGAATTGAGACTCAAGTCACATTTTGCGAGGGACCCTGTATGAGCATAAATCTAACAAAATGGGAAAAAAAATATTTACAAGCAACATTACAAGAGCAAACAAATACCTCATCTAGGAGGTCCTCCAACAACCTTGAACTTCATCAAGTTGCAGAGAGTTCCACAGAGTGCACTCCCTACACTGGGTGCAAAAGAACTGAACACAAATGTACCTAATTCTGTTGTAATCAGTGGGACCTTTACAGTTAGCCATCTTTTTGATCGAGTGTGGCGATCGGCGTTTCCATAATTTAACAATCATGTATGGTACATACGGCAGATATTTTTTCAAACATTTTATTCAACAGGGCTTTATAAACAAAGTTGAGCTGTGGGAGAATTTGGTTGCATTTATCATGATTGTGAAATTAATTACTGAATGTATTAATATTCTTAACAAATTAACAACAGATCACCACCAGGGTTTTGTTGAACTAGACAACTTGAAACATGTATAACTTGCGCACCTAAAGATGCATTCAATACGAATTAAATACAAGCATTTACTTGAAGTCTGTAGGTGAGCTGTCTGGGATGGCATGACTTGTAGCTGCAATGTCTGTTATGGTAACATCCGTAAAAAGTTGCTCCAAGAAACTTTATAGGAAAACCTCCTATCTTCATACATGGTCTATACTTTATGTATGTTTGGTCAAGATTTTTGTTGATTGAAGCTCAGATAAAGAAAAACACTTTGTGACCTTGTGCCTTTTGTTCTGGCCTTGCAAGAATTTGGAGGAGCTGTGTTTGGAGGAGCCGTACACAGCAACCTCACTCGATTTCAAACAGATTTTGGTTGTTCTCATGTTTTTATACCCGGACAGAAAAGGTGTCAAGTGACCAGAAATGGCATCTGGTTTCATCAATTAGAAGTGGGAACGCCCTTCCTTTATTAACACTTTATTTATCTGGGCTGTGCCCAGATCAACGTTTATCAGGCATTGATCCCCACATGGCCTAATGGCCAACTTTGGCCCACAACTGTCTCTCGGATTTGAGTGCAGAGAGAGTTAGAGTTCAGTGAACAAGACATTTATCTCTGATTTGTGATGTAAATTAAAGGGTTTGTTAGTGCCAATCATCTCATTCTGTCTCTTTATGTATCCTGTTTTCTTGTGATTGTAAATTCAGCAATAGTAGAATGTTATTTAATTGTTTGTTCATTATTCCAGGGGAGGATGTTACAATACATTGATCTTCAAGAACTGAGATGCCTAACCTTCTGTCTGGTATAGGATGCAATGATGTTCACTGAACCTGTTGTCCGAAAAAAAAAAGATAAGTGCCCTGTAGTATATTACATCTAATGGTTGACTGAATTATTTGACTTCCGCTACGAAATGAGAGGCATTACAATCCAATATACATGCATTTATACATATTCAGATACATTTTTATGTGGATTTGAGAAAAATAAATATATTTAGGCCTTCTTGGTTTAACTTCCATTAAGAGTGAGAGAGGCTGAATTCTGGTAAACTGGGGCAATAGCAGAAACCTCAGTGTAATTTGCATACAGTTATGCTGTAGGTAAAACTGATTTAAAGAGATCAATATTGTATACATTACATGGTAAAGGATCTAAAATTGACCCCTGTGGGACTCCTTTTACAGTAAGGTGAAACCAGACCTAACACCATCCGAAAAGGCACATTGTTTCCTGTGTGTCAGGTAATTTCAGAACTAATCACACGATACCTGATCCATGCCTTTGAAGACAGTGTTCAAATTAACAATCTTTGAAAAATATGACAAGAAAACACAATGATGTTGCTTAATAATTTACCCAGTTCAATAGATACCCGTTAATAGATACCCAATAACTATTCCAGTTATAAGATACACAATTAATCTGTCATTTTGTATAGTATCCTGAGAGATATGCCAGCATATGTAACAAGTCTAGAAAGCTTGAGACGTATTATTAAGCAAATTCTAAATGCACTGAAATCAATAAAGCTTCAGATGAAGCTTAGAATATTTTAGGAAACAGGGCCATTGCCATGGCATCTGCTCAAGCTGTGTGTCGTTAGGAGGCAGATGACTATACCAGCTGGGTAATGCTGGATGTTACAGCATAAATGACACTATTGCTGTGTTTACACAGGCAGCAACATTCTGATCTTTTCTCACTAACTGATCTTTTAACCAATCACATCAGCAGTGAAAAGATCTGATTTGAAAAGATCTGATTTGTTTTGTCAAAAGACCAAATTTGTGGGAAAAATATGTCAGACTTGGACTGCCTGACTAAATGTAGTCTTAGTGTGCACCCTAAATTGCTTTCTAATCAGTGTAGTGCAGAAGATGACTAAAAGCTTGTTTCCCCTAAAAAAAATACATTGGTAAACATATTGTAATCTATTTTCGTTATTTTGTTCTTTTTTTTAAAATGAATTCACTGAAGGTTCAGAAAACAAAGAATTAAAGCTATAATTTGTGTGTTCTTTTAAATAATCGCAATCGAACAACTATCAACAGACCTTGTAATGTTGCTCCTATTGATAGCAATAATGGCACTGCTTTTGATATTCATATAATATCTTATATTTTGTGTGTATGTCCAAGAATATCTGGAGTATTGTGTGGTCAATACATTATCACAACAATTACCCTAATAATAGCCATTCAGCACACAGAGTGTAAACCACATACAAAACATTTCAGTAGAGAATCAGTGTCATCTATGTGGGTGGTCTCAAGATCCCCAATGAAAAGTCACTTAACAAACAGAACCATTCTGCCATGATTCTGTGAGAATTAGGATTTTATAAACATATTTTAAATAATGTTCTAATTTATAATTAAACTTTTTCACAGTTGAATGTGGAAAGTTGGACCTGGATCAGAAAGCTACCTCAAGAATATTTAAAAACTACTTTTAAACTCTTCACTTGATTTATTGCTCTTACTGGTAACATGCACAATGTACAATTAAAGCACATGAACAGATAATAACCAAAATATCAGTTTCAATTTATTACTGTGGAGAGAGAAACAATTCATATTGATATTTATTTTGAAAGTAACAAAACACTAAGATCAAATCAAAAATCAAGATGCCCAGCATTGATTCCTCTTGACAATGTTGCCTATAAGCTTTAGAGGTCAAAGGCATAGATGCACTAATTGCATTATGATCCTGACATACAGCACTTGCCCCTTGCTGGGTGTGGTGGACAAAGGTTAAGTCAGCAGGCTCAATCAAAGCACACCCCAAGCCTGATGGGGGGCCTTGTTGACATTGAATGAAATCCCATTTTTTCAGGGTTTTTCTCACAAAATGTGCTAATGACAAATTTTCCATATTAGTCAGAAATACAACCAAACACATATACTCTAGAAAATAAGTGGTCCGATGAGCAACACTGAATAACTAATGAATTCAACATATAATATTTGACTTAGGCTGGAAAAATAATAGAAATGTTTTACTGAAACACATATAATATAGGAAATATTTTTTTAATATATGTTGGATAGTAGGATTAATCTTAATTGAGATCAATCCATTTTAATTTGGGTCTTTGGACTTGACTATTTGACTTCTAAACATTCAAACCTTGTGTCAAACCTTATGCGGTGTCAACCTTTTTACAACTCCTAACACAATTAAATGTATACAACTGGGGCACACATTCCAGTACATATATATATTAGATTTGACCTGTGCTGATTTTAATAAGGATTGCATTCAAAAACTGAATAGACATTCACTTCTTGTCTAGGTTATAGTGAAATGTCTGTTTCTGTTAATCATATAGGTCTAAGTATTTTGAAAACGTAATATTACAATTCATATGGAATATGATATTCATTACAATTATAATAACAAGAGAAACATCCACCGACGCACCATCATGAAAGATTCAAAATCAGATTTTAGCCTATTATTGGTAGTTGAATAGAGAATACTGTTTCTAATTATTAAAGGAAGTAACAATTATGATAAAAAAACGTATATATAAAATAAAAACGAATATTTCTAAAAGGAAAATACACGTTTTAACAAGAACCAATTTTAGGATGCAGAGAAAACAGAAATGTGTTGTCTCAAATGAAAATAGTCATTTGACTAAATAGTCATTTGAGCACTGCTTGCCCAGGCTTGCCATCTTTAAACATTTGCATTTCTTATATTGCCTGTGTTTATAGTACTTAATGGCTACCTACTGTATTTGTGTTGATAATCTTATAGCCCTACAGATTACTAAATATACATTTTGACACCCTTATCGGAGGAAGACAAAAATAGGGCTTTCATTTTAAGTAAATGATGAACAATCAATGATGACATAGATTTTATTTTCGGTGTAAGAATACAAAAATCTTAAAAAAGTTTCCACCAGACTTATAGCTGAGACCTAGCTCTTCCACAACGTCGGCCTGTCTATCTAAACAATTCCTCAATAAAACGCCAAACTAAGTAAAATCAGAGTAACTTGTATATAGTTTATAAATTGAAATTATACCGTTAAATATAACTCTTATTAAGTCTACAAAGAGTGGTGGGTGCTCTGTAAAACATCTCTCTTTTCAAAATTCTGTAAAAATAGTATCAAATATGATTTTACATTTTGATGTCACGTTCATGTAACCATTTTTAATATTCCTTCACACTGAAAGTATCACGAACTCAAGAAAGTGTGCTTCGAAATCAATCACTCTCCAGCACTATTTTGTCCTTAGAACTTCGCATTTACCCATACCAATTTACATTATTTATTCATAGGCAACCATTTATTCCACTTTCTTTGAAATTGGTATAAGACAGGATAGGTTTAAATAAAGTTGACAGACTGCCCCATTTACGTCGGTCCTATTTGCAAACATTTGGGATGTAAAAAAAATAGTAATATACTTTTAAGAATTCAAAACATTCATGCTTACATAACATGGTAATATTTAGGAATAGTTATAAGTATTTAATTTAACTTAATAACCGTATATATTCGTTGTAGTTTGGAAACCACACGTGTCTAAGAAAAAGGTAGCATACAACCTAGACAACGCGTATCCATATAAAAATCCATGATGGCATAAAGGTGTTTGTACTTCACATACCATGTTGTGAGGCGACGTCAGTATGTAATTCTTCTTCGTCCGACTTGAGATGTTGTGGCTTCGCTTGTTTGCGACGGGACATGTTGTCAGTTTCGTGAAAGTTGCTCCTGCTGCCTTTTGCTGATACATCCGCAGCCAACAAATGGAAACCGTCAGAGAGTGGGGTCTGTGAAATAAGGGATATTTGATGGTGTTACCCATGTGCAGATTGCGCATGTCGGTGTAATTTTGATGGAGGATAATGCTTGACGACTTTTTGTGGCTTTCGATGAGGGATTGGCCAAGGTCCACACTATATGGAAATGAGGGATGGGTTGTGATAATTACGCTATATGCCTACTTTGTATTCACCTGCCTTTCCGGGCGGTGCACCCTCCTACCATGATAGACCATTTGCTCGCTCGCTTCCCACGGCCTAAAACAGTTCTCCTCTGGGCGGATTTGTTTTACCCGCCATACGTTTGTACACATTATTCGCCATCAGTTTTATAGAGACATTTTTCCCAACCAGTATCTGAGTTTAATTAGGACCCCTCATTATCACACGTCTTTTCTTTCAATATGTCCCTTATTTTGGAGATCTACAAGTGGATAAGCTCTGAATCGGAAAAGTATAGCCACATGCCATTATCTTCGTCGTCTTCTATGTCTCATCAAGCCCAGCATAGCAGAGGGAAAGTGAGAAAAAACATATGGAGGAAGGAAGTCTGGGTCAAGCGCCCAAACAGAAGCCAGGGGTCGTGATCCATTCGTTATCTTTGAATTGTCGCGTAAAAATCAGATGTCATGCGTAAAAGTAAGGTTCCACAAGAACAAACGTTCGGCAAATCTCAAGTGCAATACCCGTTTCAAGGAGCGAGTTATTGGTCTTGCTAGCAGCAGCTGTTCTTCGGAGAAGCCTCGCCTTTAGTCCATTATGAGAAAGCCTTACAGCCGACGGAGTTAGGGAACCGCTAGGATGCCACAGAAGGTGTTGGAACCGTTACTTCAGTCTCAGCGACCTCCCACAGCGGATTTTGAAGTTGGCTTATGGCGACACTGTACTAGGTTGATACGTTATTTGCTCAAACAATTTTGTGACTTGTGAAAACTACTGTAAACGTATAAATAATTATATGGCATATGTAATTGGTTTGACATTAATAATAATAATACTCTTAAATCACCCAATCTGAGATACTTCGGAATTTGACAATGTTTTAAATCTATCGAGTGGGCGTATTTGTTGGACCTCTTACTAGCTATTGTTCAAAATGCTGTAACTACTGTACTGTATGTTTCATTTAATGACGTGGCCTGCCTGGATAGGGGAAAAGTCAGCGGTAGGTAATTGCAAGAACTATACAACAGCCTTGTATTGATCTTGTCGTCTCCCCTGTTATAGAGCGATAAGAAGACCCACTCCATGAGGAATATAATTTATTTTGACCTATCAGTTTTCTACAGACTTAGCCAGTGGTTGTGAGCTTGCTTTTCTCAAAAGTACCCCCACTTAATGTAATATAGGTTTTTTACAGCCAGCTTGGCAAACAAAAATCAAACTACCTACTTGACCAAGATCTTCCCTATCAGTTGTACAACTAGAAGGTGGAACACTAATTTGCTTCTGCACATTATGTTTTCGAATCAGCAGGTGTTTTTTTTGTTATAACTGTAGAATTACCAAAGAGAAGAAAATAGCAAACACATTTTCATCAAAAGTATTAGTTGTTTATTCTGTGTAAGTCATTCAGTCCTATTAGATAGTGCATGCATGCTACTGTAGTAAGAGGTGGAAGCGTTTCTTTCCCTTGTATCAATAAGACTTGTAGTATTCCTTTCAATCTTCTGCAATTATTTATCAATTTAAGCTGCTGTAGATTGTTTACAGTGGTGAACAGTTTGACTATCAATTTTGGGAAGTGCATGCCGAAAACATGATTTAAAACAAACCATATGGGAAAGTATTCATGGGAAAAACATGTTTACCAAATTTTGGTGTACATTTTATCAAAGCAAAAAGCTGGTTTCAAGGTAAACAATGTCTTGGAGGCCCGTGCACCAGTGCTTCGTTTAGGATTATCTGTGCATTGATTATACAGTATATTTGTTGCTAGCCAAATGGATGAACAGATTCAGCCCTTTCTATGAGGATCTTTCAGCTGAGGAATGTGTGTACTTCGTAGATTTGGTGACCATTGATGAAGATATGACATCCTGTGAACGCTGACACCATCTATGTCTAAAGACTCTGATCAGCATGACAGCAACAGCTAAAATGCTGAGCTTGGCAATATGGGTTGGATAACAGATGACTATGACCAGCAGACCTTGTGAGGGCTATACCAGGAAGACAAATTGCAGAAAATATTTTGGGATACTTTCAAATACATTTGAAGAAACAACACTTTTGCCTTGCCACTGAGCAACATCTTAGGTTTTTAGGCATTAACCACATATGACACACCTTAAATTAACTTGTCCCTGTATAGTAACAAAGTAATTACTATTGTAGCAGAAGAACACTAACATGTTATATACTATATCAGTTTGGTACTAGATCGCTTCTATAGTTATCAACTGGAGGCACAGTAGTAGAAGTCGTAGTAGTAGTACAGGGAAGCATGTTGTTGGGCAAGATTTCTATGCAATCTGCCTGGCACACTACAACACAACAAAAAAACAAGATAAAAAAAAGAATGAAATACATACTAAGAGTCTGTTTCTTTGTATAATCACAAAAAAGGATTTATTTATTGAAAATGATCATAAATCACATGTTGGATCAATACTGTGGGGCTTTGCTGCAGTGGCCTGATAACAGAATCAATACAGGGTATTTGGATTTTAATTAATACGTGACAGAGAGGTAGCCTTTAAACAATGAAATACGATCTCAGACCTGCTTAAAATAAGATCTGTGCCTTTAGTTCACCAAATATGTCCTCAATATGTGTAACAGCTAATCAGATGTAGTTGGGATCTGTGTAAAGATTTAGTGAAACAAGAGTCAGCATGCACGTATGAGCATATGTGCAGAACTGTGCTTTTTTTTAGCTCAGCCTTTAATATATTACAGCATGTATGGAAAAGACGTTTTCGTTTTTTCGTTTTCCTCAATGGAATAGTAATGTTATTTCATACTGCAGGTACGGGATGCCTTCACCCGCAACAAAGATGAACAAAGAAAAACTACAAAGGTAAGCTCTTCAAGAACCCAATATATAATTAAGTTAATAACACAGCTCAGAATGAGGCAAGAAAGCTGAAAAAATGTATTCAACTGCTTTTGAAACTACAATAAATATGTGCAGGTAACTCATCACAAAACACAAAGAAAACAGACAGTGTGAAAAATCTAAAGGGAATGGAAGGAATGCACAGAAAGTAGTGACAGACAGACATCTTTGAGTTTGAGACAAGGTTGTAAGGTTATGTAGACCTGGGTTGAGTGGACAGGAAATGTCTGATCGTTTTAATTCACTATAGCCAACAAGGCTGCTTCCCCCCCCCCTCTCTCTCTCTCTTCTCTCTCACACTCATTGCTTTTATCTGGCACTGTGTTACCGTATTGATTTTTTTTTTATCTTCAATGCTGGATAAGGGGACAGAGGGCTAAGGGTGCCAGAGTGAATGGAGAACTTTCTTCCAGATTACTGCTATTCTCCAGCTTATTGCCTCCTGTCGTTCATGGTTTCACATGATGTCCATTGTGTCAGGATTGCCTTCTAGAAATAAATGAGCTGGATGACGATACCACTGGCCTGGGATAAAGGAGAAAAGATAGGCTTTGATAGAAACTACAACAGAAGAAAGAGAAGTTGAAAATCAAATCTACTTTCTTCCTCTGACATTGGACATGACTGTTGTACATAGTTGCTCTGACTCTGAGTAGAACAATCCAGGGATTTTATTGATTGATATAAAAATGTATATCACAGAATCATCAATTTTCACAGAATCATCAATTAATTGTAAATTCATCACATTTCCAGAAACATTTATGTCGCTATGCATTCCTCATAAACAACATAATTGTGTATGAATTCTTGGTGTAATCAATATACCTAAAGTAAAGTAACACTGCTGTAGATGTCTTTATGCGTACATTCATAAAGCCTTTCTAACAGCTAAATAATACATACAATTTCTCATGAACTTATCACTAGTAAAATTGTTAGAGTAAAAGATACAGCCAGTCATAATAGGTATTATTGCTGTTAATCCTGTTGTCATAAACTATAATATGTATATTACACACTCTGCATGTCACTTTGTGTCGTATGTTATTACTTGCTGCAGCACATACGTAGCCTGTATACCAAAAGTTCCATCATTGCTTATATAACAAATGTTGTGTCTCATTATTATATTGAATTGAATGACTGACATCATAAGCATGCCATATGCCATTATAGCATGTGCATAGACAGCTTAATTAAGTGAAATGGCCTACATTTGAGGTTCCACCAAATGTTTATATATTATGGAACAAGATGACTTGACAGTGTTGTAAAACTATTCAGGATAATGTGGAAACATGCACAAATGGGTGCAGAGATACAATAATCTTGTACAATTTGGACCACATCCAAATGTAAAAAAAGATTTTTGAAAGCACATAAATATTTTAACAAATATTCAGACAAATGATTTGATATAACAGGATGTATTCAAAGCTCTCTTTAAAACCCTCTGAGTGCGATTGACGCGCGGGCGCGTCAATGAAAAACATTTTTATTTGCTGCTCCGTAACCGTAGAAGTTAGATGCTTCATTCTTCTTCCACGTGAAAGGGGATATTCTGCTGAAAATAACGTCTCGTTTGTGTACTTTCGTAAACCAGAAGCCCCGCAATCGTGATCACAAAACCTATAGCCCTTCAGGATTTCAGCAGCAGCCCTAACTAATTATACTTGAACTTATTCTGTTGTTTAGAAGTCAACAATCCATAAACCAATCACAGACTGTGGTAAAACAACCAATGTGAAGTCTATCCATGTCACCACCTAAACCAATCACAGACTGTGGTAAAACAACCAATGTGAAGTCTATCCATGTCACCCCCCTCCCCAAAAGAGAGAGAAGAGCGAGCGCCTTTTCAATATAAAACCAAAATATGTGCACTTGCGTTTTTACATTTTTCTGAATTTTTCACATTATTACTCATGTAAGTGTCCCAAAAAATGTGTTTTCAATACATCCTTCATGTAGCTGAGGGTCTGCAGAATCCCAGAATATAAAGCACTTCCTTCTGCTATAAAGGATGACCATTTTAGAAGCCAAAATGTCAAGATAGTGACAGGCGGATTTGAAAATCCTAGCTCAGGAAGATAGATATGTCATGAAAAACAGACATTATGAACAACTCGTTATCACAACCCATATTGACAGTAATTTACTTGAAACCCTATACATTTTCGTGTTTTAGATTTAGTCTTTTTATGTTGGTAAAACATTTCATGTACAGTATCTCACAGAAGTGAGTACACCACTCACATTTTTGTAAATATTTGATTATATCTTTTCATGTGACAGCACTGAAGAAATGACACTTTGCTACAATGTAAAGTAGTGAGTGTACAGCTTGTATAACAGTGTAAATTTGCTGTCCCTTCAAAATAACACAACACACAGCCATTAATGTCTAAACCGCTGGCAACAAAAGTGAGTACACCCCTAAGTGAAAATGTCCAAATTGGGCCCAAAGTGTCAATATTTTGTGTGGCCACCATTATTTTCCAGCACTACCTTAACCCTCTTGGGCATGGAGTTCACCAGAGCTTCATAGGTTGCCACTGGAGTCCTCTTCCACTCCTCCATGATGACATCACGGAGCTGGTGGATGTTAGAGACCTTGCGTTCCTCCACCTTCCGTTTGAGGATGCCCCACAGATGCTCAATAGGGTTTAGGTCTGGAGACATGCTTGGCCAGTCCTTCACCTTTACCCTCAGCTTCTTTAGAAAGGCAGTGGTTGTCTTGGAGGTGTGTTTGGGGTCGTTATCATGTTGGAATACTGCCCTGCGGCCCAGTCTCCGAAGGGAGGGATCATGCTCCGCTTCAGTATGTCACAGTACATGCTTGCATTCATGGTTCCCTCAATGAACTGTAGCTCCCCAGTGCCGGCAGCACTCATGCAGCCCCAGACCATGACACTTCCACCAACATGCTTGACTGTAGGCAAGACACACTTGTCTTTGTACTCCTCACCTGGTTGCAATCTTCTTATAGCCTAGGCCATCTTTATGTAGAGCAACAATTCTTTTTTTCAGACCCTCAGAGAGTTCTTTGCCATGAGGTGCCATGTTGAACTTCCAGTGACCAGTATGAGGGAGTGTGAGAGCAATAACACCAAATTTAACACACCTGCTCCCCATTCACACCTTAGACTTTGTAACACTTACGAGTCACATGACACCGGGGAGGGAAAATGGCTAATTGGGCCCAATTTGGACATTTTCACTCAGGGGTATACTCACTTTTGTTGCCAGCGGTTTAGACATTAATGGCTGTGTGTTGAGTTATTTTGAGGGGACAGCAAATTTACACTGTTATACAAGCTGTACACTCACTACTTTACATTGTAGAAAAGTGTCATTTCTTCAGTGTTGTTACATGAAAACATATAATCAAATATTTACAAAAATGTGAGTGGTGTACTCACTTCTGTGAGATACTGTATATGTTTTGCTGACAAGAGCTCTAAATCCTATACAATGTACCGTGACTCTCAAAGTATTGCCCTTGGACTTTTTGACATTTTATGGTGTTCATCAAATCAAAATGGATATCATCAGGTGTTTTGCCACTGACCAACACAAAAAAGTCCATTATGTCAAAGTGAAAAAATAAAATCTAGAAATTGTGTTAAATTTTTTTTACAAATTCTCAATATTAGTGGAGGGCGCTGCACATTCATAGAGTACAGACTTACTTCACACTAATTCCAGCCCAGAAAAAACTGCAACTCACTGTTTGTTGGACCAACATGTGCCACCAGACCCCTACAATACCCAAAACCTTGCTGCATGTCCAGTGTTCAACCTTACCAAGTTATCCCCTGTCATCCCATTGAAGCTCTCATCTCGTTGAAGCTTACATCCACTACAAAACCATGGTGCTTGCCTGTGTATCTGCATGGAGAACTTCCCGTCCATGCCTTCAGGAGGGTATTCAAACTCTCACTCAGTTCAGTCAACACCTTTCTCTGTCTTCCTCAATGCCACCTACTTGCCAACAACAAAATAGAGCTTTTCGGACACAAACACTAAAGGTAAGTTTGGAGTTTAATGTAGAAAATAGAGATAGTCATGCAGAAAAAAAACTACTACCAGTATTTACCTGTGGGGGCAGATATGTGATGTTTTGGAGCTGTTTTGCTCAAATACAAATGATATCTTCCAGCAGAGCAGACAGAGTAGGTAGAGGTGGAGGTATTGGCATATATGTTAAATGCAACCTAGACATCACTGTGTCCATTTCAACCTCTCTGCGACAACAGTATAAATGATTAGTTCTAAATGTGGTCTGTGGTCCTTGGTCATAATGCGCTATTAACACTAGCGGGAGTTTATCGCCCACCTTCAGCTCTGGTATCTGCTCTATGCAATTTGTCTGAGTTAACATCTAATTATGACAACTCTGAATTATTGATTAGCAGAGATCTCAATCTAGATTGGCTGATGCCAGCATCGCTTAAACTAAAAGACATTTGTAACAAACTAAATTTTACTCAACTAATAACTACACCTACCCATCCTAATACAAAAGACCTGGAAAAATCTACATTAACAGTGTCTAATAGTGTTAATAGTCTCTAACAAATACACCTCACAAATATATAACTAGTGGGTTATTTGCAAATGATATCAGTGACCACTGCCCAATTGCATCAAAGAAACTAGGTTAAAATACCCTGAACCCTGTATGATTCTAAAGAGAAACTATAAACACTTCTCAGAGGAAGCCATTATTCATGACCTAGATCACTCAAAATTTTATCCACAAACTGGGTAGGGTAAAAAAATCAAATAATCCTTGGTTCTCCACTGATTTGAATTTTTGTTCCTTCAAAACAATCAAGCATGGGCCTTGGCGAGGAAAACGGGTGAAACAGCTGACTGGCTGCTTTTTAGGCATTTGAGAAAAAAATGGACTGGAGAAATAAAAAAGGAAATCTAGGTATTTTCTTAGTGCTATGACAGTCTGCTGGTGATCCCTCTAAATTCTGTAAAACTGTTAACTTGCTTAAACGAGAAAACACCACGACATCCCTGCTGAAGCAAATTACATCGGAGTCTGGGATCATCAGTGACTGAAATGAAATTTCTTTTTGAAAAAAAAAAAAGGCCAATATGATCCTGATCCTATTGCTTCAGCCCCTCAGACCCCAGCTGATGGGGAAAACAGTAAGCCAGATTTTAATTTCCAAAAATTCACAGAAGCCGAAGTCTGATCTGCACTTAGATTCTAAGAAATTGTTAGGCGATGGCAATCTGGGTCCATATTTATTCAAGTGTGCTGCACCTATCATTGCTAGTGCAGTGACGCACATCTTCAATCAAACACTAGTCGTAGGAAAGGTTCCTGTAGCTTGGAAAACAACTTTTGTTTTATCACCCGTCAAGGGAGGTGATGGTAGTGAATTGGATAATTATTGGCCCATCTCTAAGCTCTCCTGTTTGGCAAAAATTCTAGAGTCATTGGTGAATAGGCAACTCCAATAATTTTTAACAGTTTACAACTCTTCCTAGCAATCAATCTGGCTTCAGAGCACAGTACCACTACAGTCACTGTACATGTTATAAATCCTATTGCTAATGCTTTATAAAATAGAAAGTACTATGCTGCCTTATTCATAGTTTTGTCTAAAGCTTTTGACACTGTAGACCATAGGTCTTCAACACTCTCCTGGGGACCCCCAGCCATTCCATCAATTAGATGTATCCCAGAGCTAGCACACCTGAATCAACTAATTAACTAATTAACAAGCCCTTCCCTGTTGAATCAGATGAGCTAGTTCAGGGCAAAAACTAAACTGTGAGACGGCTGGGGGGGTCCCCAGGAGAGGGTTGAAGACCTATGCTATAGACCATGCGATACTTTGGGGTAAGCTGTCGTCAATAGGACTGGGATCGGATGCCTGTCATTGGTTTCATTAGTTAGAGTCGACGGCACCCAGTCGGAGCAACTGGAGTTGGTTAAAGGGGTCCCTCAAGGTTTTATACTTGGTCCATTACTGTTCTCGCTCTACATAAACAATATTGGTGATGACGTGAGAAAGTGTAAAATTAATCTGTATGCTACATTCATCTACACTATTGATTCAACATAATTTATTGCTTTTTTTTCTCACACAGATTTTAAGATACTACAAGGGTCTTTTTGTACTGCTTAAACTGATTTTAAATGCAAAAAAAACCAAATCTTATGATTTTTTATTTAATTAGGTTGAAAAGGTGGGGTGAAAATTCACTTGCACTCACGAGCTTAGATGGCTCTTGAATTAATCAGGTTTCTGCATATAAATACTTAGTTTGTCATCCAGCCATATCTATCTTTTAAAATGTTGATGAACATTTTGATGAACATTGTAAAAGGCTAAAAATCCAAATAGGCTTCCTCTATAGAAACAGGACATGTTTGTCCTCCACAAATAGAAGACAAATTGTGCAAACTACTTGACAGGCGCCCTAAAAAGTTATTAGAACATAAGGTAAAAAAATCAATCAATTATTAAAACATTAAATTCTTAAATAAAACATTAGATTATTACCCTATCCACCTGTCCTATTTTCTTGTTTTTGGCAAAAAGTAAACATGCAGAGAGAGCCTCTGTATTGTGCATTGCACCCCCCCCCCCACAAGAAATGGTTTGGTTCTGTCTCCAAACCAGGCGCGAATGGTAGTTGCTTGCAGTGAATTGCAAGTGAGGAGTGCCGGTGGGGCATCAAGGATGTCTCCGCTTACTAAAGAAAAATCTTGTTTCCTAAAATGAAAAGAAAGAAAAGAAAGAAGAGAGAAAAGAGAGCGACAGTATGTTACACATTTTTTCAAAAAAGAAGGTGGGTGTAGTCCGTGAGTGGAGGAAATTAACCTGTTAGCTTAGTCCACAGTGAAATAGGTTACTTTTGCACCCCTAACGTTAGTTACTAAGTATCTTCACAAAAAATTCTGAGTGTTTACATTTCGTTCCTCTTTAGCCGACATTTAATCAATGCTGGCAAACTATTGACAAGCTATTGATCCTAAATCAGTTGTCCCTGCCCAGATGCAGGTTCAGGCTCAGCAGCCCTGTCTTCCCATCCCTATACCCCTGAACCAGCCCTACTCCCAACTGAAGGAGGTGAGCAGCATTGTGTTGAATGACATGTCAGTTGGCATATTTGCAGGGGGGTCCGTGGGATAAAAAATTATGATACGAAGAAAAATGATTCAATCCTTTTCAATAAGAATTCAAACGTTCTACATCATTCTATAGATAATAATATTAAATTATTTAATTGAAAAGGTTAATGTATATTTAAGTTATATTTATTTTTAGTTGGTCATTAATGTTGAGATTTTTCCAGTCAAGACTTGTACCATTAAAAACATTTAGACAGTAAAAGAGGGCCTTTAGCACATTTCTTACAGAGGGTATCAGTCTTTCATCAAATTATGAATTTCACTTATAAGAGCTGATTGTGCCTTCGGCTTTGGTGGTAGCATACTGGCAACAGCTTCTTGAATCGTGTGCATGCTAATATAAAGAAAATACTTCCACAGGACTCCACGTAGTTACGAATAATAAAATATATGATGTGTATTCTGTTTGCTTTACAGTTAACAGAGTATGTTAAAGAAATCTTCTTATACAAAGTAATTCCTACATATAACTCATGCAACTACGGTAAGAAAACTGTGTTGTTCCGCCGCCCAAAACCCTGGACACCCAGCTGTTAAGTCCAATCACCACCTGTTTTAAAGTGACGGTAACCAAAGAAGAAAGATAGACAACGAAAATGCATCCCATGCCTATACAATCAATCATAGTCTCCTACCATTGTAGTAAAATGTCAGAAATTACGATGAAAATAATTGGACAACAATTTATACCCAGTATTTAGCAGGGACGTCACTAGAAAATCATGGATGGAGGGCTAAGCCTCGTATTGGGGGGTCTGGGCATACTCCCCAAAACATCTTTTCATCATGTATTTTTAGAGTAACAATGGGTGTAAAATCTATCAAAATAAGGTCATTTTTGGTCAAGGTTGGCTAAAAGTATACATGTCTCATAGTTTGTGTTAGGCGCTGTTCTAATATGATTTAAATTCTATCTAAATAAAGAAATTAAAGTCCACTCTGTCTTCATCCATCCAACACCAACAAAAGTCACAAAGACGGCTGTACTATGTAGCCAAAATACTTTTGTTAACTATAGTTTATAGTAAATGAACATTTACATATAGTATATATTTTGTTTCTAAGTGAGATTTCTCTGAATCATTTCAAAAACAGATTTAGTCATTAGCCCATTCATCTCAATAAAGTCATAAAAAAATTTATCATAATTAAAAAAAGAAACATTTAACAACCAGATCTCCCTTCCTCTGAACAGAATAGGTTGCAATACGTTAACTTTAAACCCAAACTAACATATGTGAAACACGCACAGTTTTGCAACTGTGCTGCTGATGATTATTAGTGACATACCAATGTTAGCCGGCATGTCATTAATGGGAAATTAATATTTTCAGTAGTTGGTCAGTGTTGTCGCAAAAAAATACGATCCCCTATTATCGGCCACCGTCCCCAATTATTGGCCACCTTACTATTTTGTTGAATTACATTATATTTTATTTTTTATATGTATTACAAATGACAGATCTAAGTATCTGGTAAACAGGTATTATCCTAACCTTTGGCCAGTGGGAAAGCAAAAAAAGCGAGGTGTGTAGAGCAGAGTCGAGCTGGTACCATGCAGTGGAAAAGCGCCATTAGTCTTCTCTGAAGTGCCTTCCGGCAAAGAAACAAGAAACCAGCCAAGCCTAGTTCAGCCGACCCACAATAAAAAGCATTGATCCACTACGCCACTAACCTATACAACTGCCAAGTGTCGGTATAGCCTCTTGACATTATATAATTCTGTCACGCATCACGTCAGGTTTGAATATTTCTTAAGACACCATTAACCATTGTGTTGAACTGAGTAACATTTCTCATGAAGTTTTCCTCCACCACAAATAGCATCTATGAACTGTATGGCTTTTGCCACTGGCCGTTTTAACAGCTTATTAGCCATTCGTGAATGACATTGAAAATCCACCAGAAATAGTCGCAATATAACAGTAAACAGTTTCATTTTAGGCTTATAACGTAGCTACTGAAGCAAAGTTTTTGTCTATCCTGAACAAATCCTCTTTTGCCACTGGCCGTTTAAACAGCTAATTAACCATTCGTGAACGACACTGATACAGTATCTATCAATATAGCTGACGATAGTGATGGCCATTCGAGGCTTCATTACCGTTCTTCTAGCAGCAGGATATTATGCTAGCAGTGCTAACTCAGATTTTTTTTTTCAAAATAAAAGCCATCATTGAAATATATAAGGTAATATAGCTAACAATCTAGTCCGTACATTTTATGTTTAATGTCCGTTCCAATGTTATTCTTGTCTGTTCTTTTTCACAGACTAGATTGTTAACTATATTGCCTTATACATTTCAATGATGGCTTTTATTGTGATGAAGAAAATCTGAGTGCTGCCAGCATAATATCCTGCTGCTAAAATAACGCTAATGAAGCCTCGAATGGCCATCACTAGATCACGATAACTGACTTTTTCGTCAAGTGAAAAGACGAGAGAATCGTGGAATCCACCAGAAATAGTCGCAATACTGTATAATCGTAAACAGTTTTAGTTGAGGCTTACTGTAACATAGCTATTGAATGTTGTAGCTGGCTTTTTGTCAATCCTGACCCAAAAAGCATGCCCGGATGCGTACTTCGAAAATTTGCAAGAAATAGTCGCACTATAACCGTAAACAGTTTTATTGCTTCCCGCAATTAAAATGAATAAATATCACTGTCCTTTTTGGATTCGAACTCGAGTTCTACATCCCACATGAGCGCCACTGCCTTTAACCACTACGCCAAGACACTACACGTTTTACCAGTCGCTAGACACCATTCAGCATTGTGTTTAACTGACAAACGTTTCTTATTAAGTTTACCTCACCACAAATAGCGTCTATGAACTATGGCTTTTGCCACTGGCTGTTTTAACAGCTTATTAGCCAGTAATAGGCATACTAGTATCTACTAACTTCCTAGGATTAGTCATAAGAATTGAGAAATTGCTAGCGAGACTGAAGATGAACTTTTCCCTGCCAAAGCTATTTTATTTCATGGCACAAAAACATGTGTTTTTCTTTCATTCGTGAATGACATTGATACAATAAATAAAGGTGACGATAACTGAATTTCTCGTCAAGTGAAAAGACAAGAGATTTGTGGAAACCCCAACTTTTTTACTGCACAAGGGGTTTTGATAAAGCCTATATTATTACCCCCAAAAGCATGCACACCAGAAACAGAAAAAACAAAACCACCAGAAACAGTCGCAATATAACCGTAAACAGTTTTAGTTTAGGCTTACTATAACGTAGCTATTGAATGTTGTATGTAGCCAGCTAAATTGTCCTTCCTGACCCAAAAAGCATGCACGGATGCGTACTTCGAAAATCTACCAGAAACAGTCGCAACATAACCGTAAACAGTTTTATTTTAGGCTTACTATAATGTAGATACTGAGGGTTATAGCCAGTGAAGTTTCTGTCTATCCGGAACAAATCTAAATGCATACTTTGTTTTGACTGTGAGGAGATTCGGTCGTGGAACCAATAACTTGCAGGTCCGCTTCTCTTACCACTACGCTGTTTAACAAGGTGGGTCGGTCGGTAAGACACATTTGCTCTTCTAGGCAGGTGTTACAAAGAACTCAGTGACCGTGCGAATTCAGTGTGCCTGTCGAAAGTGCGCATGCGCTGCTATCGAATATTTCTTTCTGTCAACGGGAGCGTTTGATATCTCGTGCACTTGTTACTCCTCGCTCCCGACATTGTCTTCCTTCTAAAAAGCGTCTGGTAACCTAAGCTTGTTGGCGCTGCAATATTAACCTTGTGATCTTTGCGATTCTGCATCCATAGATACGTTTTTAAAAAAAAACAGCAGCAGAAAGCAAGTATATTGTGTTGGGTAACATATGTGTGTAGTACTGTATTGTTGCAATGACAAATGCCATGTTTGCGTTAGCTAGCACAGCCAGTCAAAGTAACTGTGATCTTATAGTTTGCCAATTCAATTTGTTGGACTTCTCTCAATATTAACAAGCTATCCATACGGAAAATATATGTATTTTAAATATATTATTTCTATACATTTGATAAATGTACATCAAAGTGTTGCAATGGATCAAAGTGTTGTTGGATTCCTTAAATATATTTCGAAAAAAAGTATTGATATAAATGGCTGTATTACGAACACGCAACTTTCCACTCTCCTGTCTGGCGCTCTACACACTGCTCCAAACAAGGATAAGCTAGTAGTGGTTTTACCAAGGTCGCTGCGGTGCGTAAGAATATCTTGCTGAATGCAAGATGAAACGCATTTTGTAAATGTATTGCTAAAATGTATTTAAACAGCTAAAAGTGATGTAACATTTTGAAAGTGTGGTTGTATATTCAGGTCTGCTGTGAAGTGATATCAAATATCACAAGCCTTACATTAATGTCATTTTGGACTGTGAACATTGTTTTATGCAGTATACTAAGCATGTACACCTCAAGGTGAAATACACGTTTTTATAGTTCTGTACATGTCAGTTATCATTAAATAGCAAGACTGTCTACACAAAATTATTCAATTAATAATAAAATAAGCCTTAATGGTAACATTTTTGTCTGTTATCAAATTATCCACCATTCTAACCCACCATTTTATGTAAAAAATGAATCCTGTTAGAAAACTAGATGGGAAATGATTGCTTACACTACTAGAACATACACTAGCCTATGAGAAAGGTCACTCGAACATAAATGGACCACAAGGTAAATCAATCAATCAAATGTATTTATGAAGCCCTTTTACATCAGCAGTTGTCACAAAGTGCTTTTACAAAAACACCCAGCTTGAAACCCCAAGGAGCAAACAACAACAGTGTAGAATTTCAATGGCTAGGAAAAACCCCCTAAAGGCCGAAATTTAGGAAGAAACCTAGAGAGGACCTAGGCTCAGAGGGGTGACCAGTCATATCCAGTAAATACATATCATTGTGAAAAATGCATTCGGTAATGTATTTTCCACACAAAATACATATTGTAATGAGACCATGTTTGTCAGTGACATACATTTGGACAAAAATTAAATTTTCAGAGAATCCAGTGAAATCTCTGTACGCAAGGGTAAGGCCCGAAAACCAGTATTTGATGGCCGTAATCTTTGGGCCCTCAGGCAGCACTGCATTAAAAACAGACATGATTCTGTAGTGGACATCACTGCGTGGGCTCAGGAACACTTTTGAAAACCATTGTCTGTGAACTCAGTACATTGCTGCATCAGCAAATGCAAGTTAAAACTCTACCATGAAAATAAGAAGCCATATATAAACAAGATCCAGAAACACCGCCGTCTTCTCTGGGCCCAAGCTTATTTATGATGGGCTGAGGCAAAGTGGAAAACTGTCCTGTGGTCTGTAAATATACTAAATTGAAATTATTTTTGTGAAACAGGGACGCAGCATCCTCCAGGCTAAAGAGGAGAGGGACCATCCAGGTTTGTATCAGTGCACAGTTTAAAAGCCAGCATTCATGATGGTACGGGGATGCATTAGTGCACATGGCATGGGTGACTTGCACATCTGTGAAGGCACCATTAATGCTGACCAATATACACAAGTTTTGGAGAAACACATGCTGCCATCCAGATCAAGTCTTTTTCAGGGAAGGCCTTGCTTATTTCAACAAGACAATGCCAAACCACACTCTGCAGTTATTACAACAGCATGGCTCTGTAGTAAAAGAGTCCGGGTGCTAAACTGTCCTGACTGCAGTCCTGACCTGTCACCTATTGAAAACATTTGGTGCTTTATGAAATGAAAAATACAACAAAGGAGACCACCAACTGTTGAGCAGCTGAAATCCTATATCAAGGGAGAATAGTAAAACATATCACCTTGAAAGCTACAGCATTGGTGTCCTCAGTTCCCAAACGCTTACAGAGTATTGTTAAAAGAAGAGGTGATGTAACACAGTGGTTAACATGCCCCTGTCCCAAATTTTTTTAAACATGTTGCTGGCATCAAATTAAAAATGGGCATGTATATTTCCAAAAACAGTAACATTTCTCAGTTTTAGCATTTGATATCTTGTATTTGTACTATTTTCAATTAAATATAGGGATAAAGTATTTACACATCATTGCATTCCTTTTATATTTGCATTTTACACAACCTCCCAGCGTTTTTGGAAACGGGCTTATATATTTATTTTGCTTATGGGTAGCTGAATAATGTTAAATGAACAATAAATATTCACTGGAGGAATATCATCATCATCAATCCACCAGGATTGTCCAAAATATATCTCACCAACATTGAATAGGTTTTTTTATTCAGGAGCATATTTTCATTCAAGAAAGAGAGGGGCACCATTTCCGCAAAGCACCGGCGAAATCTGTGCCCCTCTTTCAATTAAAATAGAAAGTACCTAAATTGACCAAATATATAGACATATTGATCCTCTCCCTCACCAACACATTCAATGGGTTTAATTCAATGTGGATAACGTCTTCATTCGTTAAAGAGGGGGATACCATTTCTGCCAGGCACCAGCAAAATCTGTGTCACCCTGTCGATCAAATTACATGGTACCTAAATTGACCAAAGTCATAGAGTTAATTATCTTCTCCCTCACCATCTTTTGTAATAGGTTTTATTGAATGTGGATAATATCTTCATTCATTAAAGAGTGTGACACCATTTCCGCCAGGCACTGGCGAAATATGTGTCAATCAAATTACATAGCACCTAAATTTTCCAAATCTTTTACAGATATTGATTCTCTACCTTACCAACACATTCAATGTGTTTAATTCACTCTGGATAATATTTTCATTCATTAAAGTGGGACACACCATTTCTGCCAGGCACCGGAGAAATCTGTGTCCCCCTGTCAATCAAAATACATAGCACCTACATTTTCCAAATCTTTTACAGATATTGATTCTCTACCTTACCAACACATTCAATGTGTTTAATTCATTCTGGATAATATTTTCATTAATTAAAGAGGGGGACACCATTTCCGCCAAGCACCGGCGAAATCTGTGCCCCAGTATCAATCAAATTACATAGTACCTAAATTTACCAAAGTCATAGAGTTAATTATCCTCTCCCTCACCATCATATATAATAGGTTTAATTCAATGTGGATAATATTTACAAGTGTTGACTTACATTTACAAATCTTACGTTTATTTACGGATCTGAATTTTATATTTACACATTTTTGAGACACATTTTCCTTCGGTCGACAAGTTCTCGTGTGCGTGGTTTCAGTCAGAGGGCTCGCTTGGTGGGACTTATGGAATATCCGGACTGGAGCCTGGTAGATTGGAATCTATAGGTAGCTAGGACATGTTTTTCCTGAAATGTGAGTATAACGTTTATTTGTATAACAATATTTGACTGCATCATCAATGGGTAATACAATGCCGAGCGTGTTTTCGACTTCAGGCAACTAACTTAAGCACAGTTAGTTATATCAGCCTACATCTGGTTGGCTAGCTAGCCAGCTAGTAGGCTACTGTAGCTTAACTAAAGTAATGAAGGTATCTAACCCGACGAAGCAACTGACTAGATAACAGTATGTTGTTGACTTGCACAGCTGCATTCGGTTCATTCAGTATGACTCTTGCACATCGTGCTAACGTTAGTGGTTATAAAAGGAAAACTGTATACGTGTTAGTCCTTAGAATGTGTGTAAGTACAGAGTACTTAAAAATTAACATGACATTTTGATGTGGTTTAGAACACGTCATTGGCTAAATAATGTGATTGGCTCTGTTATTTCTTTAAGTCTCGGCGAGTGCACTTTTCACGTGATTTGCGAATGACTCTGACCTGCTTTTTCAAGAGGGATGGCCCGCTTTTGTGAATGTTTATAGCTATAGGCAACATTTTTCTAAAGCATAGGATTATTGTGTTAACCCTCCATGGTCCGAGGTGATTTTGGCCGGATTTCACTACTTGGACATTTTGGGTCCTAGATTCATTTCTGAAACAGATATAATCTATTATGATGTATCCTGGTAATCACAACCCCCTTGGCTACAATAAAAACACATAAAAACAGACTTCTGGGACACTATTTAGAAACCTCATGTGTTGGAAAGGCAAAAAAATGTTTTACGAAAAACATTTCTGCGATACAGTATGATAAAGTTTTATTGAAACCCTTATGAAGTTTTGTTTACATGTTATTTTCTGATATTTCCATGCATTTATTGTCATATTACGTTGTTTTAGGCTGAAACTAATGAATAAAATTAATAATACAATTTAAAAAAATATAGGTTCCCCAAATAATGTTGGTTCTTCAGCCTAGAGATGAAACAGAATTTTATGAAATACAGGTAAGGCATTTTTGTATAAATGACGTGTAATGACACCAAACGGCCACCAGATGGCAGCAGAGGATCAGTAGCGCAGTTGGCAATAATTTTTCCCAATAATCTGGGTATGAAACCCAACTATATGCCAAAAATAAAAGGACATCCCCATAGTATGTTGACAGAATAACATTTTTATAGCATTTTTATAATACAAACGACGTAATTCGGTGCTATAGATGTATAAATAAACATAAAAAGCGATATACTCACTACTTATCTGGATGGGTGGTCACTCAGATATTTGAGCTGAATGTCCATTACGCATTACCTGGTAGAAAGTGTTCCTGGACAGAATAACCTTCCTTGGCCTCTTGATTTACATTCAAATATGTTCTAAAACATTTTGGATGAAAACAAAGAGCTATCTTGCATAAACGGAACGAAAACTACGTTGGCCATCGCCATTATTGATCAGTGATCAGGGACGCGGCCATCTTGTTTATCGTTGCCATGGGACTGAACTGTATGACGTCCCATCATTCCTACGTAACAAAGGTCAAATCTAGGCTATATAAGCCATTGAACTAACGCCATTTGGGATTCGGGAGACACAGAAACAATAGAAGACTCCAGCGCGCAATGGCGACTGGTTTTGTCCAGATCTATCAGGCGGACTGAATTGGCCAAAGGGACCCAAATTATATAGCATTCTTTTTGTTAGAATTCATAGATTTAAGCTAAAGTCATTCGTACGATTCTAGCGATTCGTTTTCTGGATATATATGGAAATGTAGGGTGCGTGCGCTCTGTCACCGGTGGCATTTTCTATCAAGTTATTTATTCATTTTGTTGAACACAAAAATACACTGCTCAAAAGAATTAGGGTAACACTAAAATCACACATCGGATCTCGATGAAGGAAATATATTAAAGATCAAAATCTTTACTGTACACTGTGTAATTCATTGAAAACATAACATAACAACGGTCAATGGAAACCAAAATCACCAACCGATTGAGGGCTGGATTCAAACACACACCGAAAATCAAAGTAAACAATGGAAATCACAGGCTGTTCCAAATTGTGTGAATTTTATCACAGCAACTCATAATGTGACTCAGTAGTGTATAGCCCCCACGTGCCTGTATGCACTCCCGCCAACATCTGGGAATTCTCCTGAAGAGATGGTGGATGTTGTCCTGGGGGATCTAGTCCCAGACCTGGATCAGGGCATCAGTGAGCTCTTTGGAGTCTGTGGCACTACCTGGCGGTGTCGGATGCACCGATACATAATGTCCCAGAGGTTCTCAATTGGAATCAGGTCTGGGGAACCTGAAGGCCAGTCAATGGCATCAATGCCTTCATCATCCAAGAACTGCCTACACATTATGACCACGAGGCTGGGCATTGTCCTGCACCCACTGCACCAGCGTAAGGTCTAGCGATGAGTCTGAGCATTTCATCCTGGTACCAAACAGCAGTCAGGGTACCGTTGGCTTGCATGTGGAGGTCTGTGCAATCCTCCAAGAATATGCCTCCCCAGACCATCACTGATCCACCGCCAAACTCGATCATGCTGGATGATGCTGCAGGCAGCATAACATTCACCACGGCATCTCCAGACTCTTTCTCGTCTGTCACATATGCTCAGCGTGAACCTGCTCTCATCTGTGAAGAGAATGGGGCGCGAATGGCGGACCTGCCACTTCTGGTGTTCTCTGGCGAATGCCAATTGAGATGTACGGTACTGAGCTTTGAGCACAGGTCCCACGTGGTGTCTGTTTCTGGCAGTTTGGTCAGAAACATGCACACCAGTAGCCCGCTGGAGATCGTTTTGTAGGGTTCTGGCAGTGCTCCTCCAATTCCTCCTCGCACAAAAGAGAAAACTCATCTATCTTAAAGTACTAATAATTCACCTATTCAACTGTTGCTGAATACCCATATACCTTCATAAGTCATCATCATAAACGAAGACTGCATAGCGTAAATCCTGTGTAGCTCAGTTGGATAGAGTGTGGGGCTTGCAATACTAGTGTGGGTTTAATTCCCAAATACAGTGTATGTATTGTGGAAGTGCCACCGAGGTGGGGCAGGCCGTACACCCTAGTAGCAGCCCCTCCTCCTGGGCATGTGAGTACAGGGAATCAGGGCCAATCAAGGGCACCTGAAGGCACTAATCACCTGTTCTCCTCCTCCCATAAAGGCACGGGCCATTCACAAGTGGCGAGGGCAGAGGAGACAACAGACAATTGGTCCCCTCCTGGGCAACATACATCTGAGAGAACAAAGAAAAGAGCCGGTTCCATCGCACGGCGGGGACAAGCGGAGAGACAGGCCACCTTTGCAAGCGAGCTCTCCACCCCGCCTAGTTAAGACGGTGCCACACCCGTGTTTTCTGTTGCAGTTAAAAGTTGTTCATCTGGCTTGTTTTTGGTTGTACCTTGGGAAAAGTCCTTTGTTGTGTGTGCATGTTTTGGGAACAACTCAATAGAGAAGTTGTTTTGTTTGGATCAAACCTGCCTCCGACTCGTTATTCCATCCACCTTCCCGCCTAAGAGCAACGGACGTAAGACATGGTGTGTTTACATTGGTGGAGGATGCAGGCGTAGGGTGGATGAGTTACAGAAGGACAAAGGGCGCATAAAGACTGCACCTCTGCATAAAGACTAAAGCAAGGAGGATGGATACCGCACTGCTACCACAGTTACTGGCTGCACAAAATCATGGAGCTAATGCAACAGCAACTGAACCGACAGGAAGAGCCCAGAGCGAAACCGAGAGCGGCTGCACACACCATCCTGCCACGTCTCACAAAGGAACATGACATTGAGGCCTACATAACGACCTTAGAAAGGACTGCCGCCGTGGAAGTGTGGCCCATAACAGAATGGGTGACTCTGTTGTCCCCCCTCCTAACCGGGATAGCCCAGGAGGTCTACTACAACCTGGACCCCCCCGAAGCCGCAGACTATGGGCGATTAAAAGCTGAGATCCTGTCCCGATACCAGCTGACTCCGAGATTGAGCCGTGAGGTTCCATCAGTGGACGTACACGGCGGACCAACCTGTGCGGGCCCAGATCCATGCGCTCGTCCGACTTACGAGACAATGACTGGAACCCAAAAAGGGAGTGGGTCACGTTATAGAGACTCTCGTAGTGGACAAGTTCCTGAGGGAACTACCCATGGACTTAAAAAGGGTTGTGGGTCAAACAAACCCCTTGACAGCGGATGACATAGCACAAGCAGTGGAGGCGTACCGGTCCACATATGAGTTGTTAAAAGTGGGCAAGGAGGACCGGAAAGACGCCATCCGGTCTGTTTCTAGACCAGCTCTGGCACGTCCTCCACCGAGACGGCAGAACACTCTCCGGACCGGCGAAAAGTCATCACCCACTCACAGGGCCGGTGTTATAGATGCAATGCGCCGGATCATTATGCTCCCCAGTGCCCCAGAAATGATGTCTCCATGCACACAGAGTCACCCCTGCCTGTCCCCACGCGTCCTCCAACAAGAGAACAAGACAACCCCTGTTGGTCAGTGGACATCGCCCCGGCACCGGAGGTTCTGGTACAAATAGAAGGAAGGGACATGATGGCCATTCTCAACTCAGGAAATATGGTTACATTGGTGGAGGAGCAGTTGGCAGGAACGGCCACACCCCTGTCAGACAAGGTAGCCGATTCCTGTATACATGGGGATACCCACTACTACCCCACCGTGCATCTGTCCATTCTCACCCCGAAAGGAAAGTGCACTGCAAGGCAGGGAGAGTACCACATCTGAAGGTGCCCCTGTTAATCGGGAGGGACTGCCCCCTGTAAAGGGAGCTTCGTCAGGAAAACCTGCGTTCTGAACAGAGGAAACCGGGTCTCCTGCCCCAATTGATGTTTGCCCTGAGGGAAGTACCACAGGCCTCCACGGGGTATTTTCCGTTCTAATTGCTATACGGTAGACCATGTCGAGGGATCCTCTACTTGGCCAAGGAAACCTGGGAAGCCCAGCCCTGTCCATTCCGGTCTACGATAGAACACATTACTCTGATGCGGGACCGCCTAACTGCGATCTGGCCCATAGTAAAGGAGCACATGGAGAAGGCGCAACAGACTCAAGCCCGTGCCTACGATAAGTCAGCGACGACCAGAGAGTTCACGGTAGGAGAAAGTGATGGTACTCGTGCCCACAGCAGAACATCACTTGCTGGTGCAATCGAGGGGGCCTTACAAGGAAACGGAGAGGGTCTCTCCAGTCAATTACCGCCTGAAGCAACCCGATAGGAGGAAAGAGGAGCATCTCTATCACATCAATCTGCTAAAGGAGTACCATGAACGAGAGGAGGGTGTGGCCTTAATGGCCGGAGTCTCCTGCCGGAGCAGTCGAGACAGCTGGACAGGCTGGTTACACGATACAGCAGGGTGTTTTCTTCCACCCCAGGACAAACAGACATCCTGTTTCATCACATCCACACCGAGCTAGGCAAAAAGGTGCACATCCGGCCCTACCGGATTCCCGAAGCCCACCGAACCGTTGCTAAGAAGGAGGTAAAGGAGATGCTGAACATGGGGGTGGTCGAGCCGTCTACGAGTGAATGGTCCAGCCCCATAGTCTTGGTTCCCAAACCCGATGGCAGTATGAGGCTCTGCAATGACTTTCGGGGCCTAAACGCCATATCCACATTCAACGCATTCCCCATGCCCTGGGTAGATGAACTCCTGGAACGCCTGGGAAAGGCCCAGTTCATCACAACACTGGATCTGACGAAGGGTTACTGGCAAGTACCGGTGGCCCCTGAGGACCGCCCAAAGACCGCTTTTGCCACGCCGGTGGGGCTTTTCCAGTACGTAAGTATGCCCTTCGGACTGCATGGCGCTGCTGTGACCTTCCAACGCCTCATGGATGCCGTCCTCCGGCTCCATCAAGAGTACGCAGCAGCATACATCGACGATGTGGTCATCCACAGTGGAGACTGGGTGAGCCACCTCCAGCGAGTGCAGGCGGTGCTTGACAGCTTGCAAGCCACAGGGCTAACAGCAAAAAAAGTGCTGCCTGGGCCTGTCCGAAGCCGAGTACTTGGGATATACTGTGGGGAACGGAAAAATACGCCCACAGGCAGAAAAGACCAAGGCTATTCGGGACTGGGGGATAACGTGGTATTACTGCCGTTTCATCCCGAGTTACGCCACCATTGCCACCCCTCATGAACCTCACCAGGAAGAACCTGCCGAACCGTGTGGTGTGGACTGAGGACGCGGAGAAAGCTTTCCAGTCGCTGAAGGGCAGCCTGTGCTCTGATTCCGTTCTGCGGGCCCCCAACTTCACCCGAGAGTTCATTGTGCAGGTGGACGCCTCGGATACAGGGCTCAGGGCCATCCCGGCACAAGGGGAAGGGGAAGCCGAGAGGCCTATACTCTTCATCAGCAGGAAGCTCAGTGACCGGGAACAGAGATACTCTACCATAGAGAAAGAGGCGCTAGCCATTAAGTGGGCCCTCGAGTACCTACGGTACTACCTACAGGGGTGTAAGCTCACCCTTGTTACTGACCATGCCCCCCTCCCATGGATGGCCGGTAGGGGTACTAGCAATAACAGAATAGCCAGTTGGTTTCTGGCTTTGCAAACTTTCTCTTTCCATGTCATTCACAGGGCCGGATCGAGGAATGGGAACGCGACCAGGACAGTGCATCTAGCGCCCGGCCCTTTGGTCCGGTCCAGAGGGGGGAGGTGTGCGGAAGTGCCACCGAGGTGGGGCAGGCCTTACGTTCTAGTAGCAGCCCCTCCTCCTGGGCATGTACAGGGAATACAGGGCCAATCAAGGGGACCTGAAGGCACTAATCTCCTGTTCTCCTCCCCCCATAAAGGCACGGGCAGTTCACAAGCAGCGAGGGCAGAGGAGACAATGGACATTTGGTCCCCTCCTGGGCAACATACATCTGAGAGAACAAAGAAAAGAACCGGTTCCATCGCACGGCGGGGACAAGCGGAGAGACAGGCCACCTTTGCAAGCGAGCTCTCCACCCCGCCTAGTTAAGATGGTGCCACACCCGTGTTTTCTGTTGCAGTTAAAAGTTGTTCATCTGGCTTGTTTTTCGTTTACTGGTTTTTGGTTGTACCTTGGGAAAAGTCCTTTGTTGTGTGTGCATGTTTTGGGAACAACTCAATAGAGAAGTTTTGTTTGGATCAAACCTGCCTCCGACTCGTTATTCTTTCCACCTTCCCACCTAAGAGCAACGGATGTAAGACATGGTCCGCTCACAGTATCCTCTACTGGGAAGAGCATCTGCTTAATAAACCATTTAAGCTAAATAATTACTTATTTTTAAGCAAAAGAAACTAAGCAGATTGAAATTAGTTCCTCCAGCATTCTAAATTTCTACATTAACACCTTTCATAAGTATACAGAATAATAAATAATTGTGCATTTCATCTGTTTATATTTAGGTTTTCAGAGGCTTGTTAAGATGGTATCTAAGGAGTTAGCCTTACTTTTGTGCAACTGGTGAGATCACAGATGCTTGTGACAGTTTAGTTTTAAAGCTCTGTATACCAGTCAGGAATGAACAGACAGTGGCATTGATGTGTCAGTGCTGCATTTATGAGTTAACTGGACCCCTCACTACCTATAAAATCTCCTCAAACAGAGATTTTAAACAATACAAACCTGGGAGATCGGGGAAATTAAAAAAATATTAAAACTGCAATACAAGTAAAAACCCAAGTGTTTTATCCTAAATAGTATTTTCAAAGATAGTGTGAGATCTAATAAAGAGAATATAATGAAGTTCAACAAGATAATGAAGTTCAACAAGATAGCAAACAGGTAATGATATTACTCCTGCTGTGTCAAACACTTAAATACAATCTAAAACTTTGGTCACTGTCTGCATAAATTGAAAGAGGAAAGAAAAAAAACTCAGCCATAGTTTTTATGTGAATGTTGACTAAGAATGGTCTCCATCTGTGTAAACTGTCTGAAACAGGGACTTCCTGTGAGCCTGGAGCAATCAAAGATATTTATCATGCAAGATGGCATACATTCCCATGGTTACTTGGTGCCTATACATGCATTCCCAAAATCTGCTCTGCAGTGTTTAGATTTGGGACGCAGGTCAGTATATCTTGCATCTTTAAAAAACTCTAGTTATATGAAATATAAACTTTAAGGTTGCAAGAATAAAATATATTTTTTATTGTTATTGACAAATTTATAAATTATGTAATAGACCTTGCTCTTGTAGCAAAAGCCATCAGCTGGAAATTTACAAGCTTTGGCACATTCTTGGGGTCAGTGTGACAGGTATGTAGGTGTACAGAAGTGGTTCAGAACTGGTTCCAAGGTAAGCCCTTACTTACCTTACTTTTTAGTAATGGAGAGAATTTAATAACAAGTTCAATAACTATGTTTCCCATGTCACTGTTTAACTATGGAAATTTACAGCATCTCCATAAATCTGTCATAGGCCATCTTAGTCAGGTTCTTTTGAATATCCTCATAAATGCAAGCTTTGTTTTTCCTGGTTCAACATGATGACATGTTCGGCAGTTCTGAGATAAAGTGACCTAGTCCAAACAAACTTGGGGTAATGGTATGGAGGGGGAAAGAGGGGGATGGAGGGCAGAAGACATAAAGGGCACGCCGGCTTCCCAGTGTCCATTCTTCTCCTGTCCTCCTCATCATTATCAGTATTCCTCTATGGCACAACCCTAGCACTTGGGTAAATGCATGTCAAAAATATAGGGAGACTTTCAGATGAAAATAAATGACACTCAGTATCAGTATGGTCTAATTATTCCGACAAACCAAATAAAATATATCATTTGTTTGAAAGTTGAAAACAATAATAATTTTCAGTGATGACCTGGATAAAGGCATTTGATTGCAAAAGGACAACATTACACACAGAACCATATAAATTAACATAATAAATAAGTAAATAAACAACAAACATAAACAACAGTTTTTTGACCATACTACCAATGCATTGATAATCCAATAAAAGATAAAGTAGGGGTAAGTTATGGATAATTGCAAAGTCATGGTCGGTGGACTTAGGGCAGTTTATTTGCCTGTAGCGACAGGTTGGACGTTGTAAATTTATTTTGACCCCTATGATGTTTGGTAATGTGTGACCTAATTGTGAAAGGTAATCAATAGCATTACATGGATAGGCAGCCAGACAGCAGAGACTGCTTGGACAAAGTCTGTCATCAATGTAATGTTTGCATTTTGTCTGGTCCTCCTACTGTGGATGGATGAACACCAGTAATATCATGCCATCTTGAAAGACATTTCTCTGGACTGTTGCTATCGCTAACGATTTAATAAATTGCTTTGGCCACACACATGCATACAAATACAGACAGGTGTTTAGTAGCATAATGAACACCTTGTCGATTTAAGTAGCCAGGTCAGAGTTGATAGCTCTTGGAGTGTGTAGCAGGTAACGTTTCTCTGAAGTCTCTTGGCCACACACCAAACACATGCATGCACGCACACACATCCACTGGCAGAAAGAGGAACAGAGAAGACATATGAATAAACTAACCTACATTTGCATTCCCTTGTAAAAACCTATGACAATAAAAAGACCAAAAGATGTCTCTTTCTACCAGGTTATGCCCAGGCTCTCATTAAAAACATAGCAGACAAACACACAAAATGGCAGCATGTGCGTCAAACATGCATTTTACCAGTAAAGGGAGGAGGTGGGTAGTCGAGATGTAAACAATAAAATAGTCCAATCTTCTTTACAGCAGTTTTACAAGACATCCTGGGCTGAGTCTGACTAGTTGCCTGCAGTCAATCCCACCTCATATCCGGATCCCTTCAGAAAAACAGCAGTGTGTTGCTCTCCTCCTATCTGAGCCATCCTCGCTGGGTGCTACACTTAAACCACCACCCGCTTTGACTTCCTAATGGTTGTAAACAACTGTAATTTCACATTTCCTGTAGTCTAGACACAACAAAGGAGCCAGAGGCCTTGTAGAGGGAGGGCGGTGCATATCTTTGACAGGCAATTTACAGTCACAAATGGAGAATGAAAGAAATAACTCATTTAAAAAATATATCTCAAAACATAATTTTTGTGAAAAATGAAGATAGAAGGCTTACTTGTTCATGTTCTACTTACGGTACTTTGCTTAAATAATAATTGAAACAATATATTTCAAATATTTCCATGAATTCCTGTATTAACTACATTGATTAGTCACAAGATATTGGCAGACTCACTTCTTATATGAAACAATTCAATACTTTTAAACATATAGTACATAATACTAACAAGGGATGCACCGATACCAGTATCGGGTATCGGGCCCGATATTGGGCTCATGTACTTGTACTCATACTCACAGAAATATGCCGATACCACAAACCGATATCACGTTATGGAAACATTAAGTGAAACCCGATGGTTGTGTCGCCTCTGGCCTCATAAGTATAGAATATAGAACTCAGATTGGTAGAGCGGGAAGACGGAGATGTCAGCAATTACACAAGTAGAGTACAAGCTCTGCTCTGCTAAATTGTCAAGTAGGAAAAGAAAAACATTAATTTAACACAAGCAATTTGATAAAATATTGTTAGACACAACACAGCGCAGAGTTCAAGGAGTATGAAAACGCTAGCAGTGCAAAACCACAACAACAGCTAACTCCAAAACTGGAGAAGCGAAATAAAATGTCAAGAAACAGCCTGCGGGCAGAAATAAATGAAAGAGCAGAGTATGAAAAGATTCAATGAAACGCACAGTTTACTATCACACGAGCATCAGAGCAGAGCAACAACGTCCAGTCCTGCACGTTCAGAGTATCAAACTAGCTAGTGATGTCAGAGAAAAGTAACTGGCTGTGTCTGTGCATGCTTCTGAACTGATCCACAAAAAAAGACAAACATCTTCATTGACCATAGGGATTAGAAGAGTTCCCTTATCATATCTTTGAGAAAAAAACTACTTTTTTTCTGGTTGTGGTTGGCTGCTCTTTGTGTCTCTCTCACGCTGAAGACCTCAAGGCTGTCTTATGATTATGCCAATAGAAAGAGAGGACTCCTCACAGTACGCTATACATCACTTTGCAACTGAACTTCGGTACAAATAATAAGATTGAGCATTCATGACTCGGAAATATATTTATACACTCTAAATAAAAACAGTTTATTAAGGGTTATCTTGCTGTCAATTTAAATAAAAAATGTTGGGTTCCAGTAGATCAATTTTAGTTCCAGGTAGAACCATTTTGGGTTCAATGTAAACCAATGTAAACCAAAGGGTTATATTTGGAACCAAATGAGGATTACCGGAACACAAAACTTGTTCTCTGGACAACCGAAGAACAATTTCTTAACCTTTGTCTTCTAAGAGCCTATATAATGATACATTTCAGGATGTTTGCTGAAAGCATTAAAAAACAATACCAGAATTGTTTTCACCATATGCTTTGCTAGACATTCAACATAAAATAAGCAAAAGAAAAAACATGGATACAAATAGAGATTTGATTGTGTTCAGGGATAATAATAAATAAATAAAATAATAAATAAATAAAAATGTCTCCTGTTAAATAATTTTTTGTCATTGACATTTTCCTTCACTTATTTTTATACACATTCTAATAAGTCTAAGTTGAATATTTATGAAATATTTGATTTTGCAGATTAATAGAAACCTTAATGTCCTAGTAGTTTCCCAATGCTAGAAAACATTTAAAGGAGAAAACAAACATGCTGGGAGCAAAAGATATACTCTGTGTTAAAAAATATAGACCCTGAAAGGATTAAGTTCTTATTGGACAACCATTCTTACAGTATTTTTTAAACATTTCAATGCTGTACTAAAGAAAAATATCTATGAGAACTTTTCAGGAGCAGAAGACAAAGTTGGGTTCAGGCTATACATCTGTGAGTTTTGAAACAAAGGTTTGTTTGTGTGCCTCAATCACTTGTGCTCATGAAAGCAGACACTTACTTGAAAACCTTTTTTTCTAGAAAACACTCTAAACCTACATCCTGGTATAAATTGGCAAAAAGCAATACAGGCCTGATTGTGTGTGGAGGAGATGCAGGACGCATACAAATAACAAACCCCTCTGAAATGTCCCCTTCCTTACATGGCTCAGTGGCTAATGTACAATAAATCAACAAAAGAGTGCTTTAATACGACCACTGAGAAGTTTCAAAGCTACTGTTATTTAATCTTTTTACAGTATTTAATTGGAAGGTTTCCTTGAAACATAACACCGTTTCCAAACGACTTTGCCCAAATCTAAGAGATTGATAAGAATTTCCTCCCCCACTTCAAGTATTTCTCAACTGTCTCACCGTGTCTTTTACAAGAGAGCAAGTTTTTACCGAGGGAGAATAGAGTTACAAGTGTGTGGCATTTTGTGGAGGGAGAATGAAATTGGAGGCTCTTTGGGATGGATAAGATACAGGCTGGGGAAAAAGGGAAGTTGGCAGTGGTGCCGGGTATACAGCGCCATAGCCGCTGCACCAGGTGTCCACTTAATTCAAATGATACTATTATTCATAGAGACAGAGGCAGAGAATTGAAACACCCCCAAAATCATTTGCAACTGAATACAGATATAATCCTGGAAATATAAGTCTCCATTAAGGCTATCCCATTTAGAAAACAAGGCTCCCTTTGTACAACATGTTGTGTGTATAAATCAAGAGGCTGAGAAAAAAATGGGGTTAAAGAAAAACACCCTCTCTGAGATGAGAACTTAGAATGTCACTTTCTCAAGCTATCAGAATGAGAATTATAGAACATAAGAACAATTATAGAACATAAGAACATATTTGGGAATAGTAACATATTTGAATGAAATTCTTTAGCATCAAATAAATGCATATTTGAATATCAATAAAAAAATCTAATTTGATTGTGTTTTGTTCCAGTTAGCTAAATTATTTAATTAAGTATTTTTTATTTTTTTTATTTTTACCAAGTATGTTGACTGAGAAAACGTTGTCATTGATGAAAAAAATTCTGCATTTTCTCCAACCAATTACATTTCATATAGAACGCTATAAGTAAAACCGTGGATCTAGACTTTGATCAGTATTCACATTTGTCCCTAATCCCATTTCTCACTCCTGATCTCCAGACGACAAAACCTTAACCATTAAAACAAATGACACAACTTCCTAAGCAGAATTTCATTAACCATGCCCAGTTTTAGTCTGCAACCGAGGGCAAAGCCAACTTCTTTGAGCACAGTTAAGGTAAGGAGGCAAGGGGTATGAGGGCGGATGGTTGAGGGACTGAGCTGTTTCACTGTTCCTTCCCCGCCCTCACTAGAATGAGACTGTAATCCCCTCTATCCCTACATACAGTACAGAGCCCCTGATGATACAGAGAAATAAAGTCACTCTAACATCACTAGATCAGTTCAGTCCCAAAGAGAAATGTTTGATAGATTGGTGCAATGCTTCAATGATTCCAAATAAAAGACATATAGAAGTCTGATCCCCTGGCCCAGTAATTGAATGGTGGAAGGTATTAAATAAAAGAGGGGGGAAAAGATGAGGGACATACATGGTGATGTGTAGCAGGAGTAAAACTTCTTATCCGACTCCAATCTGAACTAGACTATGTGGAACTAAATTGGCAATGTGGGCAAGCAGTTAGAGCACCTGACCTGCAAAGAAAGGTGACTAAATCGAGTCCCCAAGCCATCAAGGGAAAAAATATGTCCCTGAGCAAGGCAGATAATCCTCATGGCTTCCAGGTTGTTGCAAAAAATTTGAATGCGCTCTCTGTCATAAATTATCCTAATACTGCAAAAATAAAATCCTTACTGGTTACAGCACTTAAGCTGTTAATTGTTTATAGAACAAAACACAGTAATAAAAAACAAATCATTTGAAATGTTTAAGCTATCTTCCATGTTACCAGTTACCTCAGAATCAGCTGGGGTTGACAAGGTGGACATACAAAAATCTTAACCATTTGCAAGGAGCTGCCACTTGTGATGGGAAAGAGATGACATAAACACTTGCTCAATCAGTATGACGCTGTGTGATGGTTGGAAGATTTAAGCAATCCTTTTATTTATTACTTCTATTCTCAAATTCATTCAGGAATTGTATTATTTAAATATAGAGAAAAATCTTACAAAGGAGAGAATTAAAATAAACAATTTAATGTGGTATGAAGGTCATAAAAGCATTAGAAACAAAGTGAACTTGTAAGGCATGAGCAAGGGTTGGGGCATGAGGGTTTGTGGCATTGTATGTATGTGTTTGTTTCGAGCTTTGTTTTTTGTAAGTTATTATTGTTCATGTGAAATTTGTTGTTTTGGATATTTTTAGGGTAGTGTCTATGTGGAGTCTTGTATTCGTCAATATTTGTATATTGGGATCTGGATGTTTGTACGGGTGACATTCAGGCGATTAAAATGGTTAATCTTTATCTGGAGTCTTGTTCTTGTCAATGTATATTGACATTTATGTTTGTAAGGGTAATGTCAAGTTGTTGTCGTTTCTTTAAAAGGTAAATAAAATCATATATTAGAAAATAAATATGTGTAAAATAAATATAGTAAAGTAATGCTACACAGATTAAATTACTAAAAAGGCTTGGATTTACAAATATTTCATTTGATGTAAACTGCTATATTCAGTATACCGCTATATAGCAGTTGTGTCTGTTGCTTTGAATCAAATAGTATCGTCACACACAAACATCCAACCTCTATGTCAAGATGACCTCTTAATAATCTGTTCATCTATGAAAATATGTATTAGGAATTTGGGGATAAAATTTTTCCTTGCCTGTCACTTTCTGTCTTTTGTAATCATAATGTTTCCTCAAAGTTGAAGTTCCCATGACCTGTTACTATACAGTGATGAAGTATTCAGGCAGTGATATATGAAATTCATGCAAATAAAATCTTTTCAGATTTTTTTATTAATATGTCCATGTAAATGTTTCTATTACATAATACATACAAGAAAAAAACATGAAATTTTAGGTTAAATTGCAAAACATTTGTGTATGGGTCTGTGTTACTGGCTTGTTTTGTATGTGTGTGTGTAGTTCCAGCATGCAGACCTTTATTTGCCAGTTGTTGATTGTGCTAATGCTGTGCATTCCAATCACCTAATAGTGTCAAAAATTAAATCCACTGCTTATGGCCTACATCATGGCATTCAGCATTATTGGCCACAATACCAATATCCTGGTACTAAAATTACCTGGAGTTATACTCTTGGCATTTGGCTACTAAGTGCAAGGCACTGAGTGAAAGCATCTGTGTGGGCCTATTACCATCCCATGCCAGAATAAGCCTGGAACAGCACCTGGCATTAGTCCAAGGAATTGGTGGCTAGATTATTAACTGGACAAAATGGTTTTCAAAGATGTTTTCTACCCATACTGTACATGTTTGTCCCCCTCCCTCACCAGATCAGAACATATGGTTGCCGGACACATGGTCAACTAAAACCTCAACCTAAAAGTTTAGGGCAAAAAACAATGATATGTTTAATCCATTATCTTTCCTTCCATTGTCAAATGTCGGTATACATTCATATGATTCTGCAGTATTACTCAAAACCATTAACTGAAACATTTTGAATTGTCCATAATCCATACTAAGCAAAACAAAACAGATTGTGATTTTGTTTAGAAAATGTCCTTAAGTTGACATTTCCCCAAAAAGGCTAACAGAAAATGTGTCCAGTTGTTAGTATGAGGGTGTCTTTCCTTAGTTGTTCCACTTGCCAAACACACAGGGGGAAAGCACGCATACAGTACAATTTTCATTGGCAAACACAAACACACGTACCTGTGCCTAAAACACCACAATAGAGCTGTAATGGACAAAATGTCATACTAGATGAGAATAAAATGTCATGTAAAATGTGGGTTGGAGCCTTAGTAAGAGAAAAACAATGTTTATGCACCAAAACTATCTTCTTATTCATGTGACAGCTGACTAGTCAGAGTGGGCAAGGATAACGTTGTTGTGCACAATGGTACTCCTCAGGCCTGTGCGAAATGTTATTGTGTGAATGGTTTGCTCTGGCTAATGGCTGTGTGTCAGCTCGTTCATCTGTGTCACACCACTGGCCAAGCCATGCTCCCGGCTGTGTGAGGGAAGTACAGCTGGGGGGGCATGGATTGATTCCCTCTCATATGCCCTCTCCCCGCCATCCCCTACCCCTCCAATTGGCATATGGCAGGGCATTGTTCTTGACTGCTGAGCCAGAAGTGATGCAATTTGTTGGCATGTTCTGTCATTTCACAAACTACCAATCCCACTGAGGGCCCCAAAAAGAACGACAGACATGGAAGTGCAGCCAGCTTCTCAGCAGCGCTCTGGAATCTCTTGCCAAACCTGCTTCGGAGAAGAAAGAAAAACATTTTGATTACAGAGATTATAATTTTCAAACGTTAATAATAGAAAAAAGCAAAACTGTATATGCCACATTATGTCAATTCCTATTTGAATATCTACTTATACAGTGGAAGAAATCTCATTAATGTCAGGGAGACTTGCTTCTGTGATTTGAATATTTCGTCAGAGTTGTGTACATACTCTTCTTTAGAACAGTTATTTTTCTGAATTTAGGAAAGGCCTCTTACAGGTTTTTGAAATTGCTAAAATATTGACATATGACAGTCTACTTCCTCCACTGCAAATATACTGCTACAGCATGGGTTTGAATCTGGAAAACTATTCTTTCAACAAAAACATTCTATAGTTCCCCACTTTCCAGTGTAATAAAGCATAAGAAATATGCCAGAAAATATATCTTGAACAATTAAGAAATGGCTAAAATACTGTATATAATCTCAAATTAAGACATGATAAGAATATGTGATGAAAAGAAAGGTAAAGCGGATGAGTGGATAACCATCTTCAGCACTACCTTGGGTCATTGCGAGTACCTGTTGATGCCTTATGGCCTCACCAACACACCCTCTGTGTTCCAAGCCTTTCTTAATTAGCTTTATCGTGACATGTTGGACTGGTTTATAGTGGTTTACATTGACAATATTCTTGTTTATTCTGCGACACAGCTGTCACACAGTCAGGGCTGTGTTGGGGAAGCTAATCGCACTCCGGTTATTCGTGAAGGCCAAGAAGTGAGTTCCACCAGACCACCGTCTCCTTCCAAGGTTATCACATCAGTCCCGAGGGAGTAGAAATTAAATTTGACAAGGTGAAGGGGGGCAGGAACTGGCCTACACTCCGGAATGTGAAGGAACTGCAGCGTTTCTTCAGATTCTCTAACTTCTATAGATGTTTAATTCGGGGCCTCAGAGCTGTGGCTGCGCCTCTTGCGTCCCTTCTCAAGGGTGCCCCACAACGGTTGCCATGGACTTCCGCAGCAACTCACGCCTTTTGACTCCTGCAGGATAGGTTCACCACGACACCCGTCCAGACCCCACACTGCCTTTTGTAGTCAAGGGGGATGCATTGGAGGTTGGGATAGGAGCTGTCCTGTACCAAAGACGATGTAAACACATTAAACTCCAACCTTGTGCTTTCCACTCCAAAACTTTTCACTAAAGGATGACTAAAGACAGACATCTATTGCATTGGGGACCGGGAGCAGCTGGTAGTGAAGAAGGTTATGGAGGAATGGTGGCACTGGTAGGAGCAGGCCAACCACCCATTCCTGGTTCTCACTGACCATCGGAACCTAGACTGCATATGGACAGCGAAGAGACTCAACCTACGCCAAGAAGCGTGGGCCTTGTTCTTCTGCTGTTTACGCTGTCGTATTGTCCAGGTTGTATGAACATCAAGGCTGATGCGCTGTCCCAGATGTATGACGCAGAGGAAAGCTCCATGGCATCTTCGAGAATCGTGGGAGGTTGATAAGGCAATCACCGACGCACAGCGGAATTACCCTGTTCCTGCCAGCTGTCCCGTGGGTCGTACCTACATTCTGTCTACACTCCAAGACCGCCTACTCACCTGGTCACATACAACACCGACTGTGGGACAACCCGGGACACAGCGCACCAATAGTTACTTCTGTAACTCCAGTTCTGAGTGGAGCATCGCCCATAGGGGCTTCACTCCTATTGGTTTACCCCTCTGCCAATCGGCAGGCACAGAAAATTTAAATATGCAAATTTCGCTTCTCGCTGCCACCTGGCCTAGCAGCTATATCAGAGAGGCCCACACCTCACTCAGCCTCCTGAATAACCTTTCTTCACGAGAAAAGCACTCAGAGACTGGTCAGGGCATGAAACCTATGGGCGACGCTCCACTCATAGAACTGGAGTTATAAAAATAACTATTTTGTGAAGCTTTGCCCATAGGGGCTTCACTCCTATTGGTTTAGGGCAAAGCGAGCCCAAAATGTACTCCTTGCCGGTCACCACCATCCCCAAAACAGACAGGCGCCCAACAGGACAGATCAAGCAAGGAACCTAGTCCGCGCTACAGATCTACTTCCATCCAACCCCGCCGTCGGCACAAATGTACGTGTACTGAAAACTCAGACACTAAACAAATACACACATGGCACCAACCCACCCAACACCTCCTCAATCAGTAAAAACTGAATCGGAGCACTTGGGGCCAGTCCAACAACATGCAGAGTCCTGAACACAGGACCCAGCGCACACCAGGCACACACTCTAACCACACGGCCGCTGCTGCACACAAGCAGCTCTGACGAACACATGCCCCAAAGGAACATACCTGCATGATCCAAAGGCAGGTTCCCAGCACCCCCACATGTCAAAACAGGGAAGCACACCGTCACACTGCCCAGCATCACACCACACAGGGTAGTGTGATGCTGTGATGCCCAGGCAGGGAAAAACAGCCACACAGCTTCAACCGGGAGTCGAATCCCAGTCCAATGCACGAAAGGCGAGCACCTAACAAAAAAGCCACACAGGCAATTCAGAGAACAGCAAAGAACTATGCCCTAAGGCACCGTTTGGACCGTTCGCCGGACAGTGCTCAAACTCTGTCCTCAGCCACACTGAGCACAGAGTGAGCCATGAGTGAGTGCCTGCAGCCATGTCTCTCAGATAAAACTGGACAAACGGGGCACGGCGTCCCCCAAGACACAGCCGCAGAGATGTCTTCCACCCCCATGCCCTGAAAGAGAGCGGATGAGGCCGCCACTCCCTGAATGGACTGCGCCCCGAAACCCTTAGGCATAGGGACGCCCGTACCACATAGGCCTGATCAATTGCCTCACACAACCAATGAGACAGACGTTGCGCCAACAATGGCTGACCCACCCTGTGACCCCCATGACACACGAAGAGCTGGGGCGCAGCCCGCACTACGGCCTTGCATTGCACATACTGTGCCAAAGCATGTCCAGGACACAAACAATGCAAACTCTACTCTCTCAAACCTGCATGGGGAGGAGGAAAGAAGGCCCACCGCACCATCTTCATGGAATGAAACGACGGTTTGATCACTTTAGGCAGGAAAGCAGGGTTGGGGAGCAACACAGGCCTGCTGCCATCACCGTTGATTGCGAGACAGCCAGGCTGCGTCGACAGCACACACAGATCACTGACCCGCTTAGCGGACATCAGAGCCAACAACTGCGCCGTTTACAAGGACAGCATCCTCAATAGAATCTGTTATATGGGCTCAAAAGATGCGTCACACAATGCCTTCAGGAGACGGCGGGATCCAGCCAAAAACTTTTCACTAAAGGATGACTAAAGACAGACATTCCATTGAAACCCTCATGACATGCCGAGATCGCACACACGTACACCTTCAGCGTGCCGGGCGACCTTTGCTTATCAAGCAGGGATTGCAGGAACAACAGGACACTGCTGACGTCACAGCAAATGGGGTCAACCCCTGCGCCTCTGAACCAGGGCGTAAAGAGTCTCCACTGTCCCGTGCAGCTAGCAGACGGGGTGTATGCGTATGTGTATCTCACCCCACCTCACAATTGTCCTTAAAGACAAACTCAGTCTCTCTGTAGTTGGTTTAACAACCAACCAATAACAAAACTACAAGAACAGAAGAACACAATTTCCTATTACTGTTCCAATTACTCATCAGTTAAGATAGTTTGCTTACGTTGAAGTATCACTCTCAAAGAGTAGTTCATAAACAATTCTCAGTTCATCATCTAACCAGATCTCAGTTGATATATAATTACATCTGATCGTTTTGTCTCTGAACTATAATCAAATTCACCTTTGTTTCACATAAATGATTAAATACCTTATTGCAGATCAAAACATTTCACATCATCTTGAAGCTCAGCTAACATAACTGTTTTTAACTTTTAATTACTCCACCAAATGTTGCATAGCGTCATTTTCTCCTAAGCATTGACACATTGTTGAGAAAAAGGGCAGAGTGCAGGAGGTGAGCCGAGGGTTTCGGGAGAAGCAGCCGACGACGGATCAGCAATCTACACCAGGACCTGAGACGGATGATGTACAACTACCCCCCTCCCCCTTGCTGTTTGTCTATGAACCAAACGAAGACCCCAGTAAAACAGAAAACTTTCAACAGCTCTGTGAAGAAATGGGGAGGGCCTACATAGACTCCAAATAAGGACAATGGGAGGGGTGGTAATGTCTGGGGTCATGTGTTAATGATAAACCAATCATTGAACAATTTTGTATAATATGTATATCCTTCATACACAAAGGGAGGGGACTGAAAGATGATATCATGGTAAACCAATCATTGTACCATTATGTAAAATGTGTACCTCCCTCATAAACATCATGAATAAAAATCATTATAAAAGGGCCTGGAGGGTCCCATAACGGGGGCTTTATTATCGAAGACTCGAGAAGAGTTGATCTGACTCTTGGCTACTGGACCCTCCCGGAACCCGGCGCTGTCTGTACTAGTGATTGACTAACCGAAATAAAGGTAGGAACTTGTAAGAGCTCTGTCTCCCTCTTGGTCTCTGTGTGTGTGTGTGATTCTTAAATGCTTGATCATAATTTCTCTGCCTCTGAGCCGCAGCCCTGTTTTTACTAGAGATAGTAGCCAGTGAGATTAACCGTGTACTCCGTAAATCAAAACTTAGACCTTGAGACGATATCAGTTCCCCGTCCAGGTCCCTTGCAGGCAACTGAGCGAAAGGGGTAGACGCAATCGTCTGTGTGTTTGGTACTGGTTTGCTCCAAGGTTGGGTAAAAATACATTAATTATTTTAGGTGTTTGTTCTGGGTTTAATAGTAGGTAAGTATATTTTTGATAGTATATGGTAGGGTCAAAAGAAGTGGGTTGACCAGGGATTCGGTCCCGAGAAGGAATACGAAACTTGTGTCCCCGCCATAAGAAGATCTGAGCTCTGATACAGTCTAAGTGGAGAACGCCTGGACTGACAGAAGGTCAGCATTAGTTAGATAAGATTTTTAAAAGGGTTTAATTGAAGGTAAGTATATTTTTGATAGTATATGGTAGGGTCAAAAGAAGTGGGTTGACCAGGGATTCGTTCCAGAGAAGGAATACGAAACTTGTGTCCCTGCCATAAAAAGATCTGACCTCTGATATAGTCTAAGTGGAGAGCGCCTGGACTGACAGAAGGTCAGCATTAGTAGATAAGATTTTTAAAAGGGTTTATTGAAGGTAAGTATATTTTCGATAGTATATGGTAGGGTCAAAAGAAGTGGGTTGACCAGGGATTCGTTCCCGAGAAGGTAACTGAATCCCTCCATTAAAAGATCCAACCTCTGGCATTGCATCTGGGCAGACATTGCCCTGAGTGCTAGGAGGTTGGCTTCGAGCCAGATAGGAGGGGAACAGGCTGACAAGGGTTTGTGAGTTACAGCTGGGAAATACCCACACCTTGGAGAGCACCAGATAGTAGTTTAAACGGACCAAAAGGGGACCTAAGGGCTATTTAAAGCCAGCACAAGTACGATAGGGGGGACTTTCAGTACCTCAGGCTCGGTGAGTGAACCGGTTCTAAATAAGCATGACTACAAATATTGTTGAGCGATAGGAACCGCCTGGTGGCAACATAAAAAGTTCCTCCGTCGGAGGATTGATTGATAGGACCGTTCCAGACTTAGGACACGTGTCATAAGCCAGGGTGGAAGTTAACTGACCTTGCAGTGGGTCAAGTTACGCCTTACGCTACATTCCAGTGCCTGGTAAACTGAGTTCGGTGTAATCCCTCCAAAAACCTAAAATCGAAATAAAAAGATCCTAGGGCAAGTGTGAAATAACCAAAGATGCTTGGTGCCGTCACCTGATTAAAACTAAGGTCTGATAAATAACAGGAGGTAAGTTGATCAGGTGATCCCAGAGGTAAAGGCCGCGAAACACATAAGACACTGTAATCCTGTCATAAAACATGACCCCCCATTTTGCCCTATCTCCCCAGATCTCTCCCTGGAGTAGGGGGGGAAGGGTCCCAATTAGAAGTGAGTGACCCAATCTTGATCTATAAACATGTTACACTTTTACACAAGAAAATAAAGAATCCAGATACAATTCCCATCTCTTTGTACTCTTCAACTCCCGTCTGTACTAGATAAACTCTCAAAGTAATAGTTACAATTTTCTCTTAAAAATCTCTACTTTAAAGAAAGTCTCAACCCAGTGTCAATTTGGCTTTCGACCTATTTGCTGTTTGAGAGATAACTGATGGTCATAACTAGTCAAAACCAGAATAATGAACACAAAGTATTCAGTGTAGCCAAATTAGAAAACCTAATTTTGATAATGTCACCAGTACATCTGTTTACTTTCTAAAGAGTTCAAATGTGTCTAAGACCAAACTTACACAACCCCCACACACTGGTGTTTGTGTGAGTGAATGGAGCACTCCAGGGGTCTGGGCTTTTGGGGTCTGTGTCTTTACAATTTAGACCAAATAAACTTCTCAACTTAGTTTTCTAGAATAGAACTTGATGCAGAATTACTTTCTCAGTTTCAGTTAAAACATAGCAAAACTTAGTACCCATGTAAGGAATAACAAAAATGTGCTCCCTGCACCTTTTTACCCACTTATTCCCTCATACATGGGACTAGTATGATTACTTCTAATCAAATATCAAACTAACAGACTGAACAGTCACATTCTCATAGTCACTATTCATCCCAACAAATGAGTTCTTTCTCAGCTAAACCAAATCAAAACGGTAAGATGTATCCTACTCAACCATAACCATGTTAGATTTTACATCAAAAAAACTATTAAAAAAACAAATTAGACAAATACTGTGAATGGACACTAAGGGATGCCAATTTTAACAGATGTCAATTTTCTGTTATAACTATGCAAACAGGAAAATCCAATTCTTCATGTAACTATTTTAGTACCTATTTAAATCGCTTTGAACTCTCAGTTCAACTCTTTTTCATCATAGATAATCATTTCACGCATTCCCCCCTGCTTTCATGTCATAGTCAACGGAAAATGACACCATGCGCGAAAGCAGAACCATCACAGGACAGACATGAAAAAAGAAAATCGATAGTAGGGATGAATCTAATATTCATTCAGTAAGGAGTCACAAACTGGATATTCAGCAAAAACAAAACTGAAAATGACAAAAACACAACATCCACAAACAAAATCAAAAACAACAAATGTGCCACACGGTCGCTTGTGTGAAGGAATTATAACCCATAAAACCTATAGACAAACTATAGACACAAACATCATGTCTCAATTAACCTCCTAAAGTTTAGGGAATTTTTCCAACTTTGATGCATGTCCATGTCATTCCAAATAGTGGCGGTCAGCCAAAACCAAAATCACAACTTTCATGCATGTTTCATGTATCGACATAAAGATTGTTCTAATTATTAACAATGGGGGATGACTTTAGGTCTCTACCCTCACTACAAGTTGGTTGTAAAACCATACATTCCAACATGAAAGCTATTGAGAGGAAAATATATTTAGCTTGCTCTTCACGTTTGATTATCCCAAAACTGAATATACTCATGTTGGGGAAATTACCACAGGTGAGACCAGTCAGAACACTCGAATTTAACCCGTAGTAATAGGCTACTCTGATTTAATGGGAAAGGTTGGTAAAGGCCATCCCAGGGGGTCTGCCCCACTGCCTGGAGCCCAGGACTTTACCCACTGCTGGTAGGCCATAAAGGCCAAATGGATTGTATGAAATGTACATGAAGCGTAAGTTTCAACACAATAAAACCTGACATGGTCCCCAAACTATCCGTAGGAAGAGACATGCTTTCAACTTAGCCAACATCCCACGTTAACTGAAGGTTCAGAGTTATTGTCCTACCCATCTAATATCGTTGCTGTTTGTAAAAATGTGCTCGGCTTATCAACACAGTAACAGTAAGGTGGAAAGTAAGAAACAGAAATTTCTCAAGAAAGGCGATGTTAAGAGAAAACAGTTGCATGATGTCACTAAAATCAAAGTACAATCAGTGAGTAATCCTAAGGGCACTTAATCTAGATCTCTAAACACTGTTACATCAATCCACCCCATTTGTCCATTTGTCAGTGTACCATTTCAGAATTTAAACTCCAATAACGAGTATTAGGCGTTGGTCTTAAAACACATGTATTATCCCAGTTATCATTGTAAATACAAACAAAGTGAAACTACATTATTTAACCAAACCCAATTCAACATTTAAAATATGATATCTCATTTTACAGGCTTTGGCTATTTGGGGAATAAACAGGCTTTGGCTATTTTACCCTCTGTTGCAGGCTATGACTATATTGGATGCAAATCCAGTCTTCATGGGAAACAGCGTGTTTTCTTGACATTAAAGACTATCGCCATGTGGTTCTTCATTCTACTACTCCATACAAGGAGAGAGCAACACAATATTTTAACCTGTTATAATGAAACCACAAGACCATATTTGACCAAATTAGGAAAGAATCTATGTACCAATTTCCAATTTATCACTCTGAATAAATTTAGGACATTATTCACGTATAGAATACTAAATTATCAGGCAAATACCTCCACGAGTACCAGCTAACAGCACAACACCGGAAAGCAAATTTAAATTTTGCGGAGTCGGCACTTAGGCAAAGGCCGAAAGAGTGGGCCTTGCCAGAGAATCACATCAACGATGCAATGAATGCGTTCAGACAAGTGTACACCAAACAAAGCAAAACCTGGCAAATTTAAAAAACTTCCAGGTTAATAACAATCTCGGTGAACGAGACCAAATAGTTCACCAAAGAATACAGAATGCAGCCAATCGGAACCCTCATGCACAGGGAATACCAAAAGGGAAAATGCATTTACCAGGTCGACCACAACAAGATATTCCCTAATGCCCGGGACGTGGGTCATGACCGTATACAGATCAAGGACAATCGGTGTGTGCGCATATACAGCTTCTACAAGGAGACATTGTGGCTCAATTCCCCTACTGTCGAAAAAACTAACGAGACACCTTTCTCGCATTTCGCACAGACGTTAGCACAGAAACCAATTCCACCAATAGAGAGCTGTTTAAAATCCTACATCAATCGCCCGTGATAGGTTGACCGCATGGGAGTGTAACTAGTGCTATCAGGACACGGAACAACAAAGGTTTCTTCACTACAGTAGCTATAACTGAAATACCCTAAAAAAAATTACTCCTACAAACCATACCTTCTCAAATTCATCAATCCTGACATACCGAAACCATCCACCAAGTTTACTAAATCCTATGAAAAGGTACAAATCTTGTATTCGCTAAATATGTCAGAGAAAAACTAGGGTTGTGTTAAGGAAAGATATCACCGGTTGATGTTCTCCGGTCCGTCTCCCCTGACCGTCAGCACCCCTCCCCTCAGGCGGTTTACCATTCCTGCGTGTTCCCATTGGGTCGCTCGAGGCGAGGCCAGAGAGGTAGCTGAAACTGTCTCTATTCTTGCGGGAACACTACATCTAAAACAGCCGTCGTCTTGATTTCCATGGGTATCTTCCCAAACCCAATGATAGCCATCATAAACGTAGCGGTTAGCAGAGTCTCTTCTTCAACCCAGGGTCTGTAGTCTTCTTTGGTCTTAGCCGCTGTAAACACTGGCTGGGCCAACAGAGGTTACGTATCTGGTGAGTTCTGCTCCCCTGTTCAATTCTTTTCTCGACCCGCGTAGACTCTCCCAAGTTCCAACCCGTCCAAAGTGGAGCAAAACAGCCTCCAGACGGCCTAGTGTATCACCACGTTCACAACAACAAAGTCCATAGAGCGAAACGAGTTGGAGGCTATCTCGGTCACCAGCGGGGTTGGCTACGTCGATTGTAGGGAAATGTTCTCCATCGATGCAGTGTCGCTGGGCGAGGTGGGACGATGCAAAAGTCCCAGGCCTTCCAGCGATTGGCCTGGTGGAACACCGCGGGATGGCGGAGGCGGTCAGAGGGACAATCCATCCAACCTGAGTGAAAATAACTACATCACAGAGATCAATAAACCCCACACAAACTTCCCTAAAGCTTCCATCAGTCACCACTTTCCACATACTGTAGCCTACGCCTTCCAAACAACTTTCTATTATGCCTTCTGCACCTCCCGTACGTTACCTCGTCCATATTCCTCCAATCTGCCCGTTAGGTCATGTATCCGTCACCGAATGAAAACGCCATTAACCAGAAAACCTAATAACTCCCAAAGATACAATTGTTCACATGTCCAGACAACATAAACATTATCTTCGCCGCCAAATATTTACCACAACACTTACCCATTATCAAATCCAGTAAAACCATGCATGGCGAAACAAAAGACCCATTTTTTATCTCAATTCATGTGAGCGTGCCCCGCACGTCAGAACTACTTTAACTTAATGTGCCCTAACACATATACCCGCGCCCTAATGCATAGAAGTGCCCTAACACTCTTATCTCAATTACCGTGCCCTAACATCGTTAATAGACCCGTCGGCCCGTAAGTGAGACGTTCAAGGCCCTAACCTTGTCTGCAGATTTAAATGTGCCATAACACATATTACCAGAACCATATTTAACTGCATTGTGCCCTTACCTCCTTAGTTCAAAATTAGACGCCGGGTACCTGTACTGATCAATCCCGAATCTCATTTCAGCCGGGCGCCCTGACTCTCACACCTTACGTAGCCAGCCCACGATCGGGGGAGGATTTGGGCTCCAGAGACCCAGTCTCCGGCTGTGCACGGTTGACCCGCTAGGATGAGTTTGAGATACCAGGTTAAGTAACCAAAGGACGAACCCCCAAAATGTGATGGTAATTCCATCAATAGGAACTCTTAAAGGAGTAAGTACAGAGACAAAATTCTCTTGGCATAATCAGCTGTTTAAACTGATAGACAATTAATGGATAATCCAATGATCTTCTGAGACCATCCAATGATGACCATAAACAAATACCAGATCCCCCTCTCCTACATTCCTTTTCTTATCAAAGTCCCCATGTTTAGTACCTTTAACGAGTAACCCATGTATACATGTATAGGACTAAGTATACATCAGTTCAAGAATTTCTATAACAGGTGGCCTGACAGAGAACACACTCCACTCATCGAGTACGACTGGTACGTTCCGCCCCAGCCAGTCAGGGACGCATCCGTAAAGACCGGGCCGCATACAGACACTCTGCCCATGGGAACACCAAGCAATATATTGTGCGGATTCCTCCAGTACTGACGACATTAAGCCCACTAGCAACAACTTTGGAAAAGTGCGGGGAGCCAGTGCGTAACCGAACAGCACTTTTGTGTATTCGTATGCCTGGCCCTGAAATGCAAAGCGCAGCAACTTCCTGTGGCGAGGCAAAATTGGGACATGAAAGTAAGCTTCCTTCAGATCGATGTTGATGCAAAAATCCCTAGGGCACGCACTCCAAGAGACGTTTTGTCATGAGCATGCAAAACGGCCTCTTGGACACACATTTGTTCAAAACAAGCAGATCCAAAATCGGACTCATACCCCCGTCTTTTTGGGCACAAGGAAGTAAGGGGAGTAAAGCCCCTTCTCCCTCTGTTCCAACGGGACCAGCATCACGCCTCCTTTTCCAGGAGGTCTGTAATCTCCCCCTGGAGAGCAGCAACCTTCACTGGGGACGCCATCACCATCTCTACTATTCCTGAGAACGGTGGAGGCGGGCAATGAAACTGCAACGCATAACCCTTCCTCAGCGTTAAGGCTAACCAGGCTGGCAGCGTGCACAGACTATGCCACTCTGAGTAATACAGAGAGAGTGGTCAAGCACGCAGCTGGGGGACCGTGGCTAGCCACTGATTGTACACTTCCATAGCCCCGAGCGCCGTGGGGAGGCTGTCCGTGAACAGCCACCCAACCCAAGGTGGGGCCAGCCCGAAAGAGAGAGGAAGATGCACATGCAACCCATGCCGAGTCAGCCATCTCCGGCACATCCGTAGAGGCTGCAGGAGCAGAGGATGAAGACGGTACAGGCAGAAGTGGTCCCAGCCAGAGACACTCCTCCCGGTCCTTCTTCTGGCACTCTGACGTCTCCATTATCACCGCGCCAAACAGTGCATCCACTAAAGGCGCATTTAGGAAGGGAACCTTGTCAGGGTCCTTCAGGGAGGTGAGAGTCAACCATAGGTGCCTGACCTGCACCACGGACGTCACCATCAGCTGGCCCACCAACAGGGAGTTGGCCTGCGTCAGCTTCAAAATGGCGGCAGCAGCTCTGGTGTGCGGCCCTCCGTTAATCCTGCCATCACCACCACCAGCAGCCCAACATTGTTGCAGGCCACCCTGAAAGCGAGTACTGCAGCCTCTGTGAGGCTGGCCGAGACACATGGGAATGTGCAGGTGCCTGGCAGCAGCGGAGATGGCGGCAAAGAACTCCTCCTTCACCATCACAGGGTCCGCACATCTCTCGTCCTTGGGGTGCCCCTCCTCCCCGTCCCCTGAGGATGAGGAGTCGGGACAACTCCACACGGGGAGAACAGTCCTGGAGGTGATAGGAGCCGTGCTCTGCCGGGTCACCCCTCCTCCGAGTCCGACACCTCAGCAAAGGAGTCCTCCTTGAAGAGGGAGCACAGCACAGCTTGTACACACAAGCTAATCCACAGCGCCGTCCCGAGCGTGCTGCGGTCCCAGACACGGGACATCTGCACGCCAACTGGTGGGCAGTCGGTGGCTGAGGCGTCGGGTCCGAAGAAACTGCTCCAGCGGTTGGTAGTGGTGAAGTCATCCTTGGCAGTAGTAAATGTAGGGTATATAATGTCAGATTGGTGATTTATGACCCTAGTGGGCGGGGCTTCCAGATTGATTTGACAGGTGGGCGGGACATCCGGTTTGCTGGGCGGGACTTGCAGTGTGACGTATTGACTTCCTGTATGACATGTGTTAGGGCGGGACTTCCGGTGTGACGTATGGAGTTCCTGTATGATGTGTGTTAGGGCGGGACTTCCGGAATGACGTATGCATGTCCGGTGACTTTGTGATTTATGATTACATTGATGTGTCCATGTTTGATGTTTTACAACGACTGATAAGCACCCCGGACTAGTGTTATAACAGGTGCGCTATGTTTGATGTTTAACAAATGGGTCTTAGGGTTCCGGAATGTTAAATTCCCAGGCAATAAATACAGGTGCTGGTCATAAAATTAGAATATCATCAAAAAGTTGATTTATTTCAGTAATTCCATTCAAAAAGTGAAACTTGTATAATGTATACATTCATTCCACACAGACTGATATATTTCAAGTGTTTATTTCTTTTAATTTTGATGATTATAACTGACAACTAATGAAAATCCCAAATTCAGTATCTCAGAAAATTAG